>JAWDGP010002185.1:430000-585000 GCA_033675545.1 Elysia crispata | reverse complement strand
CTCAATTGGGACCCATCGTGCATAAACCACGTCGTCAGAGACCATTGTCCTTTGACGAGAAGGAACTGCAACACAACATTAAAATCGTCAAAACTCGGCGACGGCCAAATTCCTTTGACGAGAGGGAGTTACAACGGAACGAAGCAGTCAACGCCCAGCTTAGAATGAGGTACCATCGAGAAGCTTTCACAAAGCCCGCGCGCCCCATCGTCATCCCTACATCAGATTCAGTTGACGATGCCAACACCATGCAAGGCGAAGGCGAGGTTAGGATAAGTTTTGTAAACGCGTCTGATCTTTACGATCTGGTGGATATAAACCGGCAGATAAAAGGCAATAAAAATGCTGGATCTTCTAATGGCAGCGTGAAGCTCGTCAACGTGCCAGATGCTGTTCAATTTGTGCACGATATTGAAGCAAAGAAAAATGATCTTCAAAAAGAACAGGAGTCAGAAAATGTGAATAAGTTGAAAAAGAACAGGTGTGTTAAAATCAATGTGAACCTGAACACCGATTTACTTGGTAAAAAAGAACATAAAAGCGCCAAGCAAAACAGCAGCGTCCGCCCTGAAATAGAGAAGGTGACTCCTCTAAGCATTTTTTTACAACAGGCTGTGTCTGAGTTTCCAAACCAGAATGCACTCAACGTCAGACCGAAGAGGGCCAAACGTATGTCTTTACGGAAACCGAGTCTACTCGATATTCCAGAAGATGGAGACTCAACTGCGCAGCACGGGTGTCAGGAATGTTCAGCAGAAAGGAGTAAAGTGCGTCACCCCACTAGTATATCTCTTCAGGCAATCAAAGAAGTCAGAGAGGAACATGATAAAAGGACAGTTGATTTGGAGAATGGTAAACTGATCCTAGGTCCACGGCATAAAGAAACAGTTAAAACTGAAGAGTCTTTGTCGAACAATTCCTCTCCTCGCAAATACAAACACAAGAGGACAAACAAATCTTCACAGCCTGATTTGGATTTAGACAAACTGCTCATGACTAGCATCTATCCCACAGTGCCTTGGAGTGTAGAAGTAGAATCAGACCAGCCGAGTGGTCGACACTTTAGTGTCCCCGAGAAGAGCTCCCACAAAGAAAAGGCCCATAGGAAAATGAAAAAGTTGATTTTCCTGCGAGATAGACCAGATCAACACTATCGTAGAGATGCATAAATATTACAAAATTATTATCATCATTTAGAGTAAAATTTTGTTTTGTTTCAAATTTATTTTTTATACATTGGAACACTTTTTTTTATTCTTTTCAATTTGGGATATTTGGTTAGATCTTACAACGCACTTTGCAAACTTAATACTGTTTAGATTACTCATTTCGAACAAAATATGGAATTTTGTAATCTAGGGACAATTAGGAATTGAAATCTATATTGTACCGTTGTTATTATGTTATTTTTTATAACTTTTGCTTTTCACTTTTCACTTTTTTTAAAGGTTAACATCAGCAACAGCAGTAGCATCACCATCATCAGCATTAAAACCGAGCATATCCGTATAATTATGCGCCCTCCTTCTATTCTTGCTCCCTCTTATCACATTGTCATCATTCCTATCAGCAGCATCATATTGGCATAATCAAGACCATGATCATGACAAGCATAATTAAAGCCGTTACTGAGCCACGTCTGTCAATAGTACAATCGGGAGCCTGCACATCTTTTTTGGAAAGTTTTTGTCTTGGAGTTGCCTTGCCATGAGAGTAAGGGGTGCTTACTCTGGTGGAGATGAATAACAAGTGCCAAAAACGAGTAAGCCCTCTCGCTTACTGTTCTGCTTTGTTGATTTAATAATAAAAAAAATTATCTATGTAATACAATCCTAATTTTATTCAAAGAGATTTTATTGCTCAAATTTCAAATAAGTGTGTGGTCTTTATGAAATCCTTTTAAAAAAAGCCGTTTGGATGTGCATTGCTTTAAAGTTTTTTCCGGAATATAAGCCTCTGAACTTGCTTATCATACTAATGCTCCCAACGCTCGGTAAATATAATTCTTTTTTAAGTTTGGCGGCTCAATAAAGACAAGTTGGGTAAATTTTAATGGGTTACCATTATGTTGCGATTAATCTTGATAAAAAAGAATGGATGATAGAGTTATATTGTTTGGTTAGAAATGGTCTATATTGGCCAAGATTGTGTAAAAAATGTTAGTTGATTAACTCGAACAAAAGTAAAGAGTTGGGAAAAACAGCAGAGAAATGGGAGTCCTTTATAGTGAAAGAGATAGAGGTAAAAAATTTACTGCCAAATCAGCTTTGGGGAGGAAAACTAATATAAATTTTGTTTAAAAAGTGCTGCATGTTACTGAAAATTCGTATCGCCAGTAAGTTAAAAAAGAATTATAAAGACCGATAAATTTTCTGTTTCTGAAAATAGAGGCTAACAGAAAATAAATCCTAAAATGGATGCACGTTTATGCCCATTGGCAGTCCTTGTGGTTTATTAAGAAGTTTGGAATAATTTAAGAAACACAAGATAAAGAACTGTTGACGGTTGCAGGTACTGGGAAGTTCACCTCAGATCGTCTGCGCGTGACTATCCATTTCTGGGTTAAAACATCGGAGCATTTCGATAATATCACTTCTCCATCGATCACGTCCAGGCAGAGGCCGCTCTGACTGTGGATAATCTGGTTCGTCTCCTGAATAAGAAAACAGACCAAAAAAGGATAATTGCAAGATATAATATGTAAAAGATTTTGTGTATCATGTTTTTGTTTGTCAATTGAATATTTTATTTCCAAGAGTCTACTCTGTTTATTAAAATTGATATTATTTATTTACTTAAGATATACTTAAAACACATTTAGCAATATTAAAAAAAATTTGCCGATATTAACGATTACTTAAGAAGTATAGTACCTCAGAAAGTTTCATGGACCTTTAAAAATCACAGTCCTCTTATTGTAAAATTGTAATTTCTGAAAATGTAAGTAAAATTAATTCTAGAAAAAAAAATTTAATTGGTCCAACGACATGTTTATTTTTCATGATAAAAGTTTAATTTTTTAACCATGCTGACCTCTTTAAAAGCCCATTCATTAGGGCAGTTATGTCCCCTTAGGATGATTTTCTGTTCCAGTACACACATGAACAGGTTGTCCTGGTATAGTTGGCCGTGAATGTCTATGTACCACACTTGGTTATCACTTTCCAAGAAGCAAGCATACAATATAGGCTTTGTGGACTGGATCCCCGCGCTATCCAAGCATGTTGTTGTTCCTTCGTTTTTAATCTGATGAACAATTATATTTTGTCGATGAATAATATTGACAGAGAAAAAATGCATATCCGTAATTATTCTAACGTAAATTGCGTGATGCCTGTATCTCTTTGTTATCCTCTCTTTACTCATAATATGAGACAGGGAGACAAAGATGTTTACCTATTGGTTTATTACTGCTCTGAAAATCATTTCTTTTTCTTCGTCTTGTAATTTAAGCCAAATTTTGCTATCTTTCGTACTGGTTTCATAAATTTTGTAAATGCTTATAGAAACAAGAATACAAAGCATAAGTTATGCTCTTGTTGGTTCTGTTAACTATAGGAAGAAGTTTGGTTAAGAATTTAGAATTAAGAAAAGCGAGTCTTTCGTAGAATAAAAAATGAAGGAGAGTAATGTAAATAGAAAGAAATAGAGTAAAAATTTGGCAATTCCATAAAATAAGAAGGTTGGCGATTTAGGATTCAAATTAATATAACCTTACGTCTTACCTCTCCAGCATATATTATACACATAGGAACTTTTTTCTCAGGGAATATATTTTCTAAGTACCATGCAAAGCTCTGACATCCAAGATTTTTTCTGAGCCCTTGACGGTCAGATAAGCTGCCTATGTTTTCCTTTTCCTGAAAGATAAAAGAGGTGAACAAAATTATATTCATATCAAAGAGTTAAAACGACGTTTAAAATACAGTAGATAGTTACAGGTGTGAAGTTATCTCAGAAAAGTGCAGAATAAAATTACAGTCATATTAAGGTTATATTTATTTTACTGGCCTGTCACCCGAAAGGAAAAGAGGACAAATAACAACATTGCTTCAAACGAGTCTTAAACATTAATGTCCTACGTTAATAGGAAAAAGGGGCGAGAAAGACATTTTAAAATGAATAAAATTAAAAAAGTTTCAACTGTATAATCGGTGATCAATAACTAAAAACTGCAGTGTCACGAGTGTCCTTGGAGAAGACAAAGGAAACAACTTTTTCCTTCACATGCAGACGAGAAGAGGTGTGTGCAGTTTAAATAATGGGAATCAATAATAAAGGAATTTAATACTGTATTTGTAATTTGTGACACAAAATATATATCTAAAAATATACTATTTTACCTCCAAACATTTCTAACCCCTCAGATTATTAAAAGTGTCATTAAAAACAATACGCATAGGATAAGTAAACAAGCATCTTTCTTTCTAGATTTTTTTTAAGTTGAGAGAAACTCTTTTCTCTATAGATTGGATATAATTCAGGTTTTAATGCAAAGGCAACCCATGTAACAGAAAACTTCCGTGTCACTGAAATGGAACTCCTAAAACTGTGTAAAGCGAACCTACATGTTGTTTTATTACTACTACTACTACTACTACTACTACTACTACTACTACTACTACTACTACTACTACTACTACTACTACTACTGCTGCTACTACTACTACTACTACTACTACTACTACTACTACTACTACTACTACTACTACTACTACTACTACTACTGCTGCTACTGCTGCTGCTCCTACTACTACTACTACTACTACTACTACTACTACTACTACTACTACTACTACTACTACTACTACTACTACTACTACTACTACTACTACTACTACTACTACTACTACTACTACTACTACTACTACTACTACTACTACTACTACTACTACTACTACTACTACTACTACTACTACTACTACTACTATTACTACTACTACTACTACTACTACTACTACTACTACTACTACTACTACTACTACTACTACTACTACTACTACTACTACTACTACTACTACTACTACTACTACTACTACTACTACTACTACTACTTATTATTATTATTATTATTATTATTATTATTATTATTATTATTATTATTATTATTATTATTATTATTATTATTATTATTCCCCCAAAACCACACCTTTCATATTTTTGCTTGTTTGTCTTTTTTAGATTTCAAACACGCTCTATTACCATTTTAAAAAGTAGAATCTAATGAGATGAATTTTAATATTAAGGCAGTCATTTGTGTCGAGTGTAAAATTAATTGTTTCGATGCTTTTGATAACACGGTTTGGTATATAAGATAAAGTCTGTAACTGTAAGTTATAGAAAACAATTAATGATGTTTTTGCTAGATTTAGCTCAAGTCGTTCAACGAGATCTACTCATTTTTTTCTCAAGATTTTTTGTCTTCATAAGATTCAAATAATTTGAATTCTCATAGTCTTCCTACACTATGAGCTTTTCTTCATAAAGAATCAAACTTGATCTGACATTATTTGTGCTTGACCATAATCATCATGAATCAGCTTCAGTCCACGGCGTCTCCAGGGCATGACGATTTTTCATATTAATGGTACCGGTATTGTTTTAGCGGGTGCTCATATAGACTTATGTTATCCTTTAGATATCTGTCTATTTCATTTAGATCTATTCTTGCACATTAAACTTGTATTACCGGTCTATCAAGTCCAACCTTGTTAAAAAATAGTTTGAGAATGACTTTATAATGCAGACAAAACGAAAATGAAGATGAGCAAATTAGAAGCCGATTTATCTGAAGGATCACGTCTAAGGTCTTTAAAATCAAGCCTACTTGTCGTGACTGTATGAGCTTTAAGTTAATCTAATCTGTGCTAACTCTTTCTCCTTAGATTTCTTCAAAACAAACCAAAACGGTAAGCACAGAAATTAATGCATGACACTTATAATTTGTCAACTAAATCTTCTCCCCAAGTGAAAAATAGTTTTGAAGAAATTAATGTAATTAATTTTTCGATGAAGGTCATAATTACGCACCTCAGAGTTCATTCAGTTCTTCATTACAAGTACAAGCTGATAACCCTGGCCTACGAACAGGACCCTGGGGTCAATTTGCCGGGGTTACGGAGCGTGTATTTAGTAGGCTTGTAGATGGTCTTGATATCAATCCTTTTACTTACATGATCCACACAATGCCTCCACCTATATATCTTTATATTGAGAAGATGATAATTCTTATTCTCAACACCAAATCTAGATCTAGAACTTAAATCCTTTTGAATTTTTCAAGAATATCGAACGATTCGCTGCTTTCAACAAATCGCAAGCAACACTTGCTGCTTGTGATGTCATAGCATTTTGTGGAATACCCGGTAGCGTTGCTAGCTACAGCTGCGTGACCATTTGTGTATTGGGAAGCAAATGTTATTTTGCTGTTTTTTTTTCGTTTTGTATCGTTTTAATTTAAACATATTTTGTTAAGTTTAATTTGCACACCTAAGTGATTGGTAAAAGCGTCAGTGCTTTTGGACTGTGCAGATTTCTCAGTACAAACGCCATTGCTTAGAGTGCTTGAGAGTTCGAAATATTCATTCATGCCATAGCCTGTTACAGTCATTGTGATATGAAGAAGATAGATGTCATCTATTTATTTAAAGTTATGAGCTTTGACCATCAACAGAGGAATGCAACTGATTTTTTGTTCAGCCCGATAGGCAGCTATACGTGCAATATTGTTATGACCTTTTACAGTCACGGAGATTTTTTGGGCTCCCATCTGGCCTTAGGATTGGGCTAATTAGACGACATCAAACCTTATGCCAGAGTTCGAAACCGTGACTTCAATATTGTCTGCTGACTGAGCTATCTGGCATCCCCAAAAATGTAAAGTAACTTTCTGATGATCGTAAGCTGATGCTTTAGTGTGATATAGTTTTCAGCCATGAGTTAGGTGATCGTAAAACAGGTCAAAAATCCGAGATTTGGTAGTGTTCATCGTTTACGAGCGTTAATGTCTTATTTATAAGGACAGGTAAACTTGTTTTATGGTTATCTTAAGTTTGCAAAACATAAAATGGAATAAATGATCATTACGTTTATCCGAAAGCTTTCTACACTAAGAGGTGATTGGTCTACATCTGAATCCTTCAGATCCATACCATTTCTACCACACAAAAGAAGTATTAAAACTCACAATGCGGTACCTGCTCCGCTCATAGAAATAGTTCTTATAGTCGTCCATCCATATCTCAGCCACTCGAAGAGAATTACGAAATGATTGGTTGATACTTCCTACGGCTGCTACACCTTTCCGGAACACATGACCCACGTGAGAGCAAGGGTCAAGTTCAAGGCTGCCATTACACATCCACGTCTGTTTGTGTTCGTAATTTCGCAGTTGCGGATGTGGGAAATAAATAAGGCACAGCACATTTGGTAATAAAAAAAATTTTTTTTTTAAATCTCAAGATGACTATCTTGATGCTTGAAAAATAGATTGTAGCTTTAAGCAAATCATGCTGCGTCGAACTCTCATTTAAAAAGGGAAGGGAAGGGAAGGGAAGGTAGACAAATTGCTATAAAACTTACCAAAAAAGCACTGAAGTCAAATCAAAAGCAAAGTTAATGTTTTAGAACATTCTGGCCTCTTGTTGAGATGCTAATAGCAACAATTCGCATTGGTGTAGTTTCTCCCAAGAAAAATACTTATCCATGTCAAAATATGTGTTGTTCTTTTTTTACATTGTTCATTTAAATTTAATGGAATGTTTAGTTCAAATGTTTTTTTTTATATTTATCAGTTCTTTTATATTTAATTTATATCTTTTTTCAAACCTTTTGTACAAAAAATATCAAATATATCTCACATCCCTGAATATTTCTTCAAGAGCGTTTTTTTTTTCAAAAAAAAAAAAATGTTTTAGAAATATAAAACTGGTGATATAAAGTTAAGTTATCATCCACAATCATGCGTAACTTGAGAATCGATTTAACATGAAATGCTTATAGGCCAGGATTTGATTTTGGGACATTTATATTTTGTAACCATTTGAAATAAATATTCAATATGTTTTAATATTTCCTGCGTTTATGACACAGTCTACATTTACAGCATACTCACATTTATTTGAAACAATGTGTATATAACATAAACTATATAACTAGTTTAGCGAAACTAAGAATAAAACTATTTGGTGAGTCTATCGAGCAGTTGAATATTGCAGTTTCCAATTCTTTGATAAACATTTGAAAATAATAAACAAATAGTTTCAACAAAAAAAGTTCAGGGCTTCAATTAATTATACCTGGTGGCAATTTTTGAAAAACACCAATGAAAAGCTTTGTTCTTCACCAAATAATTTGACTCACCTTAAAGGACAACTCAATGTTCTCGCCACCCCAGAATAGCATCTGTGGGTCGTAAGCTCCCAGGTGATCAAAGAATTGTCGAGATATTGCGAATAAACCTCCGGGCATGGTAGGGGATCTGCAAGCGCGATTAATGACAAAAGTACACTCTGTAAATAATATATAGACAGCTTTAAATAATCCCTTCACAGTACCATTGATACCATCAGACTTTAAACCGGGCATGTCTCACACAGAATTGGTCCTATTTATGGCAACCATCTTGTCAGTACTATGTGAAAAGTCAAAAGACAAACCTGATTCTTCCTAATTTAGGAAGCATCAGTGGTTGCGTATTCAAAAGTAGGCGCTGCATTTACTCTTTACTATGATTTTAGAAGTTACAATGTTTTCAATAAACAATTACAGTTAGTTTCTATTATGTACTAGCTGTGGATTTAAAACGTTGATCGCCCAGAAAGAAACAAACAGAACGCGTTTAGGTAACAAAATTGCGCATATGATTCGCTAATTTGTTGTATCATGCAACGTTACGGTTAGGTGTGTTAATGTTAAATTGGCTGCGTGGGTTTTCAATTACATTTGTGTCGCGGAGACAAACGAAAGGATCTCTTATTTACAACTGTAAGGTCTTACTTGACTGGGTATAAATAACAAAATGTAACACTATTTTGAATGGACTACAAACCTATAAGAATCAGCGGCACTTTTGCGCCTTTTAAGTTCCCTTTGTGGTATTTTTATCCAATTGAAAAACAGATTTTTCCAATCAAAATCGCCATAATGTGAATCTGATGTTGTACAATCCACTTTGAATGTTTCTTTGTCGATGCCTTCAATGACAGGAAATACAACGGCTCTTGGATTCTGTGCTATACGGATCAGCATGGACTCGGCCCAACCTTCAAGAACAGATGAAAAAGAGATAAGAGCGTGTTTCGAAAATTGTGAAATTAAGATTGATATCTTCCTACGTGTATGGAAAAAATGCTTCTTACTTCTGTTTTAAAGAACTATACCATTCAAAATTTCGCTAATTAAACGCATTTGTTTCATAAAAGAAGATCAAAAATGCAATTTGGGGAATTTAAGACGATATCATGAAGCATTAATAAGCAATTTGCAATTTTCAATGAAGAATTTTTTAAAGAAATTAGAGCGTTTGAACATTTATCTGCTTGAGAAGACAAAACCATTTGCTTTATATGAAACTGACCTTTGAAGCACTCAATATGGGAGTCCAGGAAGACCAGAACAGGGGCAGCAGAAACCTCCACTCCTCTCAGTCTAGCATTGATAAGCCCCATTCTCACAGGGACTCTCACAATCTTGACTTTCTCGTAGTCTCTGAAATATTTATCCAATGGTGCGTGGAGATGTTCTGAAATGAGCAAAATGTGAGATGTCACGTGTGGTTATAAATAATCTAAAAACAGTAGCGATTAGGTTTTATTATTTTTAACCCGTCTCATTTGTTCCATCAAGCGATGATTTATCGCCACAACACAATATCTCCCATTCACATCAATGTAATATCTATTCTGCACACTTGGAACACTCTTGCTGTTGAGGAGCCAAAAACTCTGGATTCTAGGAGATTTCATCATCACTTTCCCTCCCTGTTATACGGTACGTGAATTAACTATTGTTTTACTAACAACAGTAACGCAAAAAAGCTCATTAAGGTCCTATTAGATGGAAACGCCAGTCATGAGAAGTTTCCTCTTTCGAATAAATAAAAACAAGACAACGGCGCTGGATAAATTAGTATTCTTTGGAGGCCTCAAGCTTCGTTTTATAAATTGTGTATTTTGTATTTAAATGTGTTGGTCATTACTTATGACAATACTGTATTAGCACTTTTTGTGTGACAAAATGTTACTGAGGAACATCTTGCGGTTATCCTTTTGATCTAAAGGTCTTTTTATGACATCACTTTTCAATAAACAGTTAAGCAGTTTGCATCAAATTTTCTTTTTTCTTTTTAATCAATAAGCAATATTTTACTTTGAATATTTTTCGTTAATATCGCTTCACTTCACTGTAAAGTAAAAAAATGCAAAATATTTTGGTAAATTAATATGTATTAGATTAGAAAAAATTTTCGATATCATTTTTGGGGCACCTTTTTTCCTTACAAAAATAATGAGTGCGCACCAAATATGCGACTCTGTGTTGGTAACTTCCTATAATATTGTGTACCCAGTGTGGACTTGTCGTCCACCAGAATGACCTCACGGAGCACTGTGGACGGCGTCCTGTCCAGGATGCTGTGAACACTCCTCACCAGGGGCGTCCATGCCTCATTGTTAAAGATGATTATCACGCTGACCTCGGGCAGTTTCAGTCTCTCAAGCTCCTTGGACACAAATTGCTCACACCTAGAACAGAGCAGTAGATTAGCATTTTAGTGGTGAACTTTTAGTCTCTCTTTATCTATATTTTTCTCTTTCTCTGTTTTTGTCTGTCTGTCTGTCTGTCTCTGTCTGTCTGTCTCTCTCTCTCTCTCTCTCTCTCTCTCTCTCTCTCTCTCTCTCTCTCTCTCTGTCTCTCTCTGTCTGTCTCTGTCTGTCTCTGTCTGTCTCTGTCTGTCTCTGTCTCTCTGTCTCTGTCTCTCTCTCTCCCTCTCTTTCTCTCACTAAATAATTATATACGATATATTCATATTTTTATATCCTCCACTTTGAGTTTAATTATTTTTATTTCTCTCTTTCTCATTCCATCCCCAACACTCTTATTCTTCCTAAAACTATAATTACAAGCATGTTATCTGAAGCCTCATTTTGCCATAGAGATATTGTAAAATAAATAAATCTCATTTGCAGAGCTAGGAATAGAGAGCTTTAGAAAAGGTTGCTACACCTAGATTGTTAAAGTATGCGGTCATTTCTGTAACGAACATTATCTCTTCGGCATACGGTACACCACATTGTTAGGTTGAGAATAAAAAGGTAAAGTCATGATGTTTATGATACTCCTCCTCCTTTAATTAACAATTCTACGTTGTTGTTTTTTTAATCCAATTCACTATTTATTATTACTTAACATGATACTATTTGTTGTAAGATTCACTGCGGAATAAGAGGGATAAAGCCTTATCCCTCTTCTCAGTTCTTTTAGAAGTGCCTGCAAAATCCTTTTTTTTCTAATTTTTCTTTCGAAAAGTATGAAATCTACCAGCCCGTCTCCAAATGAATATTTGCCATCATGAATTTTAGAAGTAGGATTTTTATCAGTCATATCATTTTGTTGTTGTTGTTGTTGTTGTTGTTGTTGTTGTTGTTGTTGTTGTTGTTGTTGCATCGATCAGAACATAATCATGCTAAAAATTATCCAGTTACAAATGAAGACAAACTTTTTTTTTAATTAAAAAAAATATACAACTTTTTAATTTATGTAATTTTTGTGCAACCAATAGCTAGTACCTGTTATAAAAATTTAACTTCAATGAATGATAAATTGATAGGCATCTTTATTTTGTACCATTTATACTTTATTAACGATACGTGTATCATGATAGAAAATTTATATTGGTAATAATCACGGAATGCTTTTGCACAAATTAATTGATGTCCTTGACATAGGTAATGGCATCTCAATTTTATTTTTGGCATACCCGCATCGCAACTAATCCACTCGAAATGTTGCCATATCCAGTGCATCGCTCCCACGATCTGGAAAAAAAACCCTATTTGAATCTATGAGACAGCAAAGAGCAAAACTTGAAAAACAGCCGCCAACACATGAATCTTGAGGCGGCATCGGTCCACCAAAACCAGACTTATATTTGTCACAGCGTGGACTCATTTCATTATACCCATCGTTCTGTTAATCACTACCCCTATACCTTAGAATCAGATACGAAAAGCTCTGAATATTTTACTTTTCATTTCATGCATTCAAAATAATCCTCAACCCAAACATCCATGAGTGCTTTCCATTGAGTACGTGGCACGGCGGTTTTAATTGTCCTTAGTCGGTTTTAATCAAATCAGTTTTTGAAAGTTTCTCTCCTAAACTCATAACGCAATAATGCCCACTTATTGATGTCTCTGGTCATCTAAAGAACGTTAATGAAATAGTTAACGAACATTTCGAAGCCTTACTAGAGTGCGAAAGATTCCAATACAAACATAAAAGAGCAATGAAAATATAAAACAATCGGATAAGCTATTCGCTCACGTGTTTGTCCAACAGTAAGGCAAGTCTCTGTAGATCGATATCTTCTTACTAACAAACTCATTATGGTGATACAGATCTCGGCCGCCCTTTTCTTCTGCCTTCTCTGACTGTGTCATAATTTGAGTATCAATTACTACAGCTGCTCCCCCCTCACCTGGGGAGTGGAGACAGAGGCCACTAAATCAATAAGAAGTTCATGTTTACATGGGGATACTCATAGAAACAGCTGGGGTGTGAAAATGCAAAATAAATTATTAAGAAGAAACAATGGTTAGAAAAAGCGCTAAACCAAATGGAGTTGTGCCAATAAATACTATCAAAGCCCCTTTTTAGACATAAAAGCAACTTTACTACAGAATGATATTTCAAAAGTTACAAAACAGTAAAGCAATCAAGCAAAAGACAAAGCGCATTGTAAGCTTTCAGTTGCTTTTTTTTATAGTTTTTTTTTTTTGTAATTGCTTGGTTAAAATCTATATTGCAAAAGATGTAAACAAAAATGACATGCAAGTTAACTGATTAAACGTTAAAGATTTTTTTTTACTTTAGTCATAACAAATCTATGAAATAAATTTTGTAAGAAGCCAAGAAAATAAAAATAAAGTGAATTCATTCAAGCTTAATTCTGAAAAATCATGAGTGCTTGTGATGACTATAAGCCTTATTGTGTGTCGAAAATTGAATTTTTAAAATTGTTGCAATAATCATTACCTGGTCCATTAGGGTTTCTGCTTACTACAAACATAGGCAGAGTGATGTTATCCTGATCTGTTTGGGAAAAAAAGAGAGATATATTCTGCTTTATTTAAGACAGGTAAGTAAAGCTCTTTTAGGTGCCGAAATCAATCCTGACATGCTATGACAGGAAGTTGATCGTCGAAACTTAAGTGGTAATCGTTGACACATTGTGCTAGGTTAGAAAAAAGTGAGTGCGTTCATAAGGCTGCAATGTTGTGTAAAGATTCAAAACTAATATCTCAGGATTCCAGGACAGAATTCTTAAGCTTTAGAGCACTGGCGTCATGGAAGCTGCCCTTAAAATTTATAATTATAATCATAATTATTGAATTATTTCATTTCAATTTCGTCAATAAGCATAATTCATATGAGTAAACCCAGCCTCTCTGAAATTTGGAGCCATCGTAACAGGAAATAGGAAAACATACTTGAAAAGATCTGTGTTTTATTTTGTTTGATCACCATTGATATTTGCCCGAAATTTAAGGGCTGTTGAAAACGGCGTGATGTCATGATTTTTCTATAAAGGTGAATTTCATACCTCTACGAAAGGAACTGACAAAGATTACGCACTGATCTTTCCTAATGATCTTAAAAATGTATTTAAAGTGGTGAGATTATAGTTAGGTTTTTTGTGGGTTTTTTTTTCCTTTTCTTTTTTTAATTATTAAAGAACAAGAGAACATTTCAAAACTAAGAACAAAACAATGAGTTTCTGTAACCGGAAAAAGATTAGGATGGAGAAGTCGATGAAAGAGAAAAATAAAAACCATGAAGACAAAGAAAGTAAAAAAATTAAAAAGAAAATGGTTTCTTATCATACATGCATATATTTTAGTAACTCCGTTTCTGAGAGCAATACCTGTACAAGCATGTAACTTCAAATAATCAGTTTGATATATATTGTATCTATCTCGTCTGAATACTTTAGTATTTATCATTTATCATATTTTAGAATACAGATTAGGTTGTTGCTTCTATTTTTTATTCTCCTGTGTTCCATCCTCCCATACTTAAATTAAACTTTGAATTTATAACCCATTTTGGATCTAGGCTTAAGCTTTCTACTTTTGTTTTTTTCTGCTAAAAAAAAAAAAACCGATTTGGAGGTTGTTTGGGATGTGAATGGATCTAGAAATAAGTTTGAGTTTAATGGTAAAAATTATCTTATATATTCTTATAGATTTTTAAACGAATTGGGTTAGCACATATAACAATACTTCATCTGTACTGAGAAACCTAAACTTTGCAGACGCACTGTCACTAATACGTAAGCTCAGAGGTGTGCAAGTTCATATCAAAAAAAAAAAAAACTCAAGCGCGCAAGCAACCCGTATATGGATGTATGCAATAAACCAGTAGAACAGACGTCCTACTGACCCATAGAGCTAATAAATGTGAGAGTTCGCATCCTCTTTATTTTGTTATTTGGGTTCCTTACAAGCTGGAGCAAATGATATGGCATGGATTGTAAGGTTAATTTTTGCTAGTATAAAAAACTCCCACAACAAAACATGCAGATGATCAGATGTTACTTCCGGTCTATAGTGACGCCGAAATGGAGACGTTCTCAGCATGCATGGTGCGGCTCTTTTTTCTCAAATCTCTCTCTGGAGTCCGGGCGAGATCTAGATTCTGATCTTGCCTCAAAATAGAGATATCTTATAAAAATAATGTCAAAAACAACTCTACGGATTGTTGCATAAACATTTTTGTTTAAAAAGAGTAAGATATTGAAGTGTTTTGTTGATGTTGGTTGTAAAATACAAATTCGGAAGCGCTACTGCTATGTTATCTTTTACTTTCATCAAGGATGTCTATCACATCACGTCCGCTCGTTTCCAGAGCAAGAACCTTATTCCATCGAGTTTTGATACGTAGATCAGTAGTCTTGAACCTTAATAGCCATATAAATGTAAGGAAATGGCCGTATTATTATGTTGCTGAAGAATATCTTTGACCTTTTATAAATGTAATCGTTTTCATGAGACTGAGCATCTCGAAACATCAGTAGCTGCCTCTGTGCATTTCAACGTTTTCTGCTACTCAGTGCAGAAGTATTGCTTTACATGATGCCAAAATATATGTATATATATATATATATATATATATATATATATATATATATATATATATATATATATGTATATAACATTTCTCTCTTCCTTTCCTTCGCTTGATATTTTCTATCTTTATCTCTCTTTTCTTCTTCTCACCCTCTCGCTATTTCTTCCTTTCTGACTGTCTGTCTGTCTGTCTGTCTGTCTGTCTGTCTCTCTCTCTCTCTCTCTCTCTCTCTCTCTCTCTCTGTTTCTCTCTCTGTCTCTCTCTCTCACTCACCCACTCACTCACTCACTCACTCACTCACTCACTCTCTCTTTCCCCCCTTATTAGTATGTTATCATATCTTACCTTGGATTACAACTGTTGGTCTTTTTACATTTAAAAGAGTTAACTCTGATTCCAACCATCGAGCGCCACTGAGCATATTGTGTGGTTGTTGTCTGATATGATGATTTCCACTATTGTTGACCAGAAAGTCGTTATTAAACAGCCACATAAGGTAAAGTGTCAAAAGAGAAATCACCACCAGCGGTAATTTAAACGCACACAGTCTGACTAATTTTCTTTGAGGATACATTTTTCTGCTTGCCGACTCAGCTGGTGTAGTTATAACATCGCTGTAACAACTAATTTTACTTAGTTTTACACTTTAAATGATACTTTGAGAAGATTTTATCTCTGTAAGCTTTGAAAGCTTTCACAACGATAATTGCTTATACATATCAAAATCTGGACACAGAGTATGAAAAACAAGGGTCATATAAAGAATTTGTTAAACTTCAAATTTATAAAATAGAAATCACTTCAGAATTGTGTCCTTGTAGTACTTACATAGTCTTTCATTAGAGCTACGGATCAAATATGCTCACAATAATGGAGAAACTAGCCAAATGAAATACTGAAAATATTTTAAAAATTTCTCTGACACAATTAACGAGACACCGACATATGACGATCTTCGTACAAAAAGCTTGCTTTCCGTCCCGGCCAAGAATTGATCTTGCATTGTAACTGCTTATCGATGCAATCTGAGAGCTGGCTAAGATCAAACGTGTGGACCGATATGTAGCATAGGTTGGCAACATTTGGCGAAGAATGTATAATATTCGAACAAAGCTAATCTCCTAGAAACCAGACTCGATGAACATTATTTTTGTGTCCGTGAGTGATTGGCCACATTGCTCTTTCAGATTTTGCGTTTCGGCGATTAGGCTTTAAAATAATGATGTATTAACGATGTTCGAGTATATTTCGTTTAACGTTATTTTTTTTTTTTTTTTTTGCTTTGGTAGAACTCTGCGCAAGAAGAGAAAAAACGAAGAAAGCAGATGAAATATCGACTGAATATGAGAAAAAAGGAGCAAAACTCACTGAAATGAATCAGTTTCGCTTTTAAATGTAGAAGTACACGTAGTCTTCTCACTCATGGCATCCCACTTTATAAAACGTCTCACTCAAAGTGGGTACCTAAATGCGCCGATCCAGAAAGAAGGCATCCCCAGAGTTCACGGATGCTTAGAATATGCAACGATGATCTGGGAAGTCATTCAAAGGGCGAATCAAAGAAACTTAACCTGAACGTCGTATAGTTGGACCTGACAGATGTGTACGGGTCGGCAAGACACCAAATGATTCAGCTGGCTTTATGGATGTACCATGTCCTAGAGGATAAAGAGATGCTAGGGGACCCTTTCAGCGGTTTCAGGATGCGGTTCTCCACTATTTGCTACATCACAGACTGGATCAACTTGGAAAATGGAATTGCCATGGGCTGTACGGTATCCCCAATTACGTTCATATGGAAGCCATCTTGAAAGCAGCAGTAGGAGGCGCAGGCCTGACAAATCTAGGTGATTTTTGCTTAACTCCCCCTTTGAAAGTATTCATGGATGATACCACAACAATCTGCTCAAATAAAGACGAAACACGCCGAAAGCTACAGTAACTCGACGTCTTAATGGCATGATGCAGGATGAAATTCAAATCAACCAAGTCCTGTAGTCACTCAGTAAGGAAAGGTAAAGTAGATACAACGAGGATGTTCACTGTAGCTAATCAAAGATACTAACGGTCAGTCAAACATCAGTCAAGACATTGGGAGATCGTACGATTCATCCATGAATGATACTTGAAGGCTAGAAACAGCAGAATATGCTACAGAAGGCCTTTCAGCCACCATTAGATGTGTCCTTCAGGAAAAATTCAAAATGTGGCGCCTACAATTCATGCTAATATGTAAGATGCGCTGACCACTCCTGCAAATGTGGCAAAGCCAGACTAAACTCCCTGTTAAAATATTCCGAGGACCCGGTTGTAGAGACAGTGCAACTGAGCATTAAGTACGGTTAGGAAATGAAAGGTTGTCGAAGCCGTAGACTAAGCCAAAGAAATAAAGAAGTAATTGTGCACACTCAAACTGGCCGCAAAGGGCTGGGGTCATTTACTACAAAGTAGGGGTCAAAAATAGAAGGGGAGAGAAAAGAGATCTGATCATCAATGAAGATTTGAGAAGGGCCCAGAAAACAAATCACGCAACCGCAACAGGGAGCAATGGACTGATTGGGATAATGCATTTCAGGAATTCCTCACATGGCGTCACTTCGGATCAGCTTTCTCATAAGATCGGCGTACGATCTCCTGCCCTCCAATGCAAATCTGGTACGTGGGGGAAAGAAAGAGGACCCCACTTGTCCGCAATGCCAAGGCAGGCGTACCACAGAGCTCTTGCAAAATCGCCCTCTCACAGGGGCGATACCCATGGACATAACAGAGCCTTTCAGTGATTTGACGCTATGGTAAACACAGTTATAAACACAGTTAAAGAATATCGTGATCTATTCAGCTTTCAGCCAACTGATCATTGTGGGGCTAACAATTCCATACGAAAAAAGAATGGAAGAGGGCCACATCTACAATAGAGAGAAATACTTGAGCCTGACCAAAGAGTTAGGAGATGCCGGCTACAAAGCTGTGGTGATGCCCGTTGAGGTTGGTGCCAGAGGATTCATAGAGTCATCAGTCTACGACTTTATAACAAAACTCTCTCTCTCTCTCTCTCTCTCTCTCTCTCTCTCTCTCTCTCTCTCTCTCTCTCTCTCTCTCTCTCTCTCTCTCTCTCTCTCTCTCTCTAACTATCTATCTACCTATCTATCTATCTCTCTTTTTCTATGTATCTATCTATCTCTTTCCTCTGCTTCCTTTTTTTCTCTCTTTACTTAACTTTCTACCCCTTCATCTCTTTCATTGTGTCTGTATCTCCTCATAGCGAGTGTGTATCTGCTTATCTATCTATTTCTGTATCTATCAAACTATTTTTATCTCTTGATTTGACATTCGACCTTTCTGCTCCATCTCTACCCACTCTCTCGTATTTCTATCTTGATTTTGTTCAAATCATCTCTCTCTATTTTCTTTTCTGTTTTTCTCTCCTCACCAATGCTGTATGCGGGTGCGTATGTGTTAATGTCCGTCTGTCAATGTCTATTTCACACGCTATTAATTATTTCTTGATACTTGTATCCCCATCTTTTTTCCTCCATTCCCATCTGTATATTATTATTATTATTATTATTATTATTATTATTATTATTATTATTATTATTTTATTTATGGTCATTGCTGTTGTCGTTTTTGTAAGTTTTATAAAAGTAAAGTTTTAAGTTGCGATTCGAAGTTTCGATAAATAGGTGCATTTATTGTGTCGTTATTTGACACATTCCAAAATAGAAAAGACGCATGCTATACTTATAACTATACAATATAAAAGCACTTTTTGGAAATAAATGAATAAATTCATATATTTGAGCTATATTTGTTAGAATAAAAAAACATAGGGGAAATATAAGGTAAATAAACCACATCTTTAAACAGGCAATCAGACATAACCGATAATAAAGATCGTGCAAACTATCTAGCAAATATTTTTAAAAATTTTTTAAGAAAAAGCTCTCAGAAAAAACAAACCCTCAGTTTGTCTTCTGACTACGTATAGGGCTACAGTGATTCCTTACCATTTTGGAAATAAAATAATGCTCTTTGAAAACTGCTGTCGGCTTGATGGCGTCCACTATCAATTCCTTACGTGTTTACCTAAAAAGCGCACCATCGTATTACTTAAAATTTTACACAATATTTGGCTTTTGGGATAAATTTCTTCAAAGGATATCATCCGATTAATATGGAAACTCATTCCAACATCTCTTTGTGGATTTTGAAAGGCAATAGTGTGCGGGGTCACTTGATCGTTTCACCCGTGAAGCTTTTGCAAAAAAAAAAAAAGAAAGCAAGTAATAGCCGTCTTTTTCATTTTTAAAAAGCCTCTAATACCATGTGAAAATATGGAATCTTAACATATCTCCTTTACCTTGGCACTTGAGAGAGACTCCTATTTCTTATACATTGTGTACAAACTTTCCTATATAATCGTCGAATTCAAGTGGATCGAAAATTGTGTTCTGTATGTAAGGCAATAACATAAAAAATAGATGGAGTCTTTTGAAGGTGAAAATAGAGAATGTTGGGAAAATAGGTTGCCTGGTTAATCTTGATGCCCCAACGATCGTGTAGACTGTGGAATAAATGAGGTGAATAGAGTGAACAGGAGACCTTGAGGACAGAGCACGGTAAAAGAAATGGCAAATGGAGCATTGAAGAGGTGATTCGAAGCTTTGATCATTCACTTTTGGTTATTGTCCTAAATAGAATATCTTTGCCTTCGACCTAGCTGTGCGATATAATTATGCCGAACCTAAAAAGCATAATCAGAGCTGAGGCTTAAGTTCCCACCGAAGGGAAATGCGAATCCTTCTATTTCGCCAACCTCTTTCAAATTTTAAAGATAGAACTAATACTATTTTCATGTAAAATAATCGAATGAAATATCCATAATTCTGATACTGTGCTTAGATTGATCCGGTGATATCTAATTTAGAAATAAGATAAAGTTTTAATGGTGATAGGTGTACAAAAGAGTCAATCAAAGACTGTTCGAAATTATTTAGGCTACTAATACCGGTATGTTTAAGATAAATGGTGATAATGCATACAAACTTTACAATTCATCGTAGTGTATACCAAAATAATTGGTTTTGGTTTTACTTTATTGAGGATTATTAGCATCCAAAGTTGCAATCGTAAGCTTCCTTTATAAGAGTTCGGTAAGTGTCCACAAATATATCCTTACCTAAAGAACAAAAAAAGTCAGGTGAGCTGCACTATAGGGGTTGTATGGAGGAGAAGTCACCTCACAATTAATATGTCCAACTGATATAGAAATTGTGCGAAGCGGCACATATTTTCATGCATTATTATTTTGTATCCAAATGTCACCAAATTAATACCCACATCATCAACACAGACCTGTACAAGAGACGAACGTAGCAAATTTTCCTATTCCTATGAAAAAGAATAGCATACGGTAATACATGTAATGAAATAGTGCATTAACAACATAGGGTGCGCAGGAAATAGAAGTACTGCTAGCACATGCTGCCCCATATATATATATATATATATATATATATATATATATATATATATATATATATATATATATATATATAAGCTAGTATTATTAAATAAAGCGGTGAACACGTAATGGGTGTTTCAAAGGACCAATAAAGTGACTGAGATTTAATTAGATTATTCTCATTCTCAGCTGCTCATGTTTTTGCCAGTTTAGGCTGAAGTCCCAAGAAGAGCATAATAAATCCAGCACCTGTCTCGGAGTGACCTCCCTCAACCAGTTGCCACACCCACTTTTATTCTGGCGGATTGGCGGTAAACACAATCGCGAAGGCCTGCCCATCCTGGTAAAACTAGATTTAGGATAGATAGATTTTAGATTAAGTAATTTGTTGTTCTTCTCACTCCTTTCAAATTGTTTTCAGCCTTTTTGACCATTTTATGTGGCATCAACATTTTTTTGCTAGATTAAATATCTATGTAATTTATTTAACTAATATCATGCAAATTGTGTACAACAATTATCACCAATTCCCACACTGTCGCGCACCTCTTGTTATTTTTGAGAAAATTTATAAGCCTAGATCAAGATCTATAATTATAAAGAGCGTTACTACCACAGGATATAAAAATAGATTGGGAGGCAGACAGTGTCTTTCAAATTAGAACGCTTATATTTATTTATCAAGAGATTTGGAGTGGAGATCGTTATTGAGGCATTCTACTGTCTCTGCTGTTTTGGTGCTTACAGCTTCCATGACAATTCAGCCAAATTACACTTCTAGTTCTATAGACTAAAAACAGGTTAAATGCCAAAATACACTCATCGTATTTCATGAAGATTTGTGATTGCCAAGTCTCTGTTCATTCACTCGCAAACCAATTCCAAACGCTGATGCCTAAGCAATGCCACTGGATTTATGACAAAACATACTTAAGATTTGGTGCAGATGAAGTTTGAAATTGCTCTCAGAAATAATAATAAAAAAAAAAAATTCTGGGCCAGATCTGAGCAAGATATCCATGTATCAATTTTAAATTATTATATTAAATAGTACTAATCTGCATTTCATTGGAGGTCATCCTTTAAATTAAATTCCATAAACCCTTTGGCCTTGTATTCAAATTATTTTTGATTGGTCTAAGTTGCCATTTCATATGTCTGTAAGATTTGATTTTACAGAAGTTGAAATTTTAAAATTTATTGGGACATATCTGCTCTCATAAAGCAGCATCATAAATTATGTAGTGCAAATGATAGTTCGACCTGTATGGCTTTATAAATCCAGTAATTCTGCCTAGATATCCAATTGCCGCAGCCATTTTTTATCACAAAACAAAATTCATTAGAGTTAGACTGTAAATTTGGACTTGTTTTAAGCCTTACTGAAAGCTGATATAATTAAAGTCACACTTTCAAAACAATATTAGTATCTTTATTTTATAAAATAGTGTAACTTCTATGAGTTGTGCCTTTAAGAATAGAAATGTGACATTGCTGGTTAAGACTTTAAAAAAAGAGAAAGCAATTTTCAACTTATAAATATTCATATACTAGTTTATATATTTTCTCTTGAAATAAAGATCCATTTCTTAACTTGTGTTTTCTTTTTACATTTCTTTCCAAGAGACAGGAATTATGGAATTGGAAAATAAATACAATGGATCTGCTTCAAGATTAAAATCTGGACTGAAATCAAGATCATCTGCAGCAGACCAATGTTTGGCCAATTCAGAGATACTATCACTGAAAGAAAATAATGATGGCTCCAGGCTTATTTGCTCAAGATCTAAATCCAGACCAAGTTATAAATTTGAAAGCTATGGTGATACGCGGACAGCTTTAGACAATCTGTTAGATTCTCTGAGCTGCCATAATAATTGCGAATCATCTAAGAAGTAAGTCAAATTCAACTTTTTTATTTTGGAATTTAATTTCATTTTTTGTGCGTTTGTAGGAGTGATGGGAGGATGATACCTCTTATAATTTAAGAAGAGCTTTTGCGAAATAAGTAAATTGGAAGCAATTAATGTTTTTATCGCAGCAGCACAAAACGTTTTCTACCACCAGTAATTTGTCAAGTATTTTAGTAAACAAAAAAAAACACTAAAAAAACTGTCACTATAATAGTTATCCAAGATTATCAAGTTTTAGAATTTCTATAGCTATAGAAGAGTTAGAAAACCATTATTCATTTGCCCTATGGCATGGCTATGTAAAATATTTTTTTTAAATAGTTGAAGGGCAAAAAATATGTGCATTATATTTAATCTAAATGAAAAATATTTTTGTCATCCTAATTAATTTTAAAAATACCACAAAAGCTTTTTTATATGCTTCTCAGAGTTATTAAAAAAAAAGGCACCATTGTCAGCACTATTTTTTAGATTAATAATATATAAGATAAGTTTGATCTCTTGACATAGTAATTCTGAGTCAAAAAGTTAAAAAAAGATAATTGGTAATTTAAATTATAACTTTAATATCCAATTAAAATTTACAACATATGATTCACCATGGGCATCTCCATAAAAGATTGACTCACTTAGAATATGTATTTAGTTAGCTTTTTTATTAAGTCCAAATTGTTTATAGATCATTTGAAACAATTATTATCATAGAGATGAAAGGCAATGCATTTTCCTGCTTGAATTCATTTAATTTTGATAAGGGTTGAAAAGGGACTTTAAAAAGATTTAGAATCTATAGGAATAGCTGATTTCCCACATTAAATAAATAAAGCTATAAAAGCTAGATCACAATTTTGGAAAGACTACATACAGCTTAAGTTCCAGGATCAATAAGATGTAGGGGCAACCGAAGATTTTTGAGAAATATAAAAAAAAAATATGAAACAGCCACCAACTTAACTCAAGGACAATGAACCTAGTAAAAACGATTATATTTAACATAGAAAAAGTTTTGTTTTTTTGGACTAAAGAAGCCAAAATAAAAAACGAAATGTTTTCTATGTTAAATGTAATTGTTTTTACTTAGTTCATTGTCCTTTAGTTCAAGTTGGTGACTATTTTATATTTTTTTTACAAATAAATAAAATATGGAAATAGTATGACTCAGTGAATTAATGTCCTACTTTTGTAATTTTTTGTATTGAAAGGTTTTTTTTAATGAAGAAACGATTCAGAAAATCTGCTTTGTAAATAAAGGAAGGTTTTTTTGTCACTTAAAGCATATATAGTGGATAGCAACTTATATGGATAAATTTGCTCTGAAATATACATTTTTAGATGTCTCCATTTTGCCTCCAATTCATTTAATTTAAAAAAAAAAAAGATAGATGTTTAAACTTTTAGAGCTAACTTTAGAATGTTTCAATTGCTACTTTTTATTTCTCTTCATTTTTTTTTAAAAGTGATCTTTTAGCTTTTTGTTTCACTTGAAACAAGTTCATTATTTTGGTACCCTTTTCCTAATGAGTTATCTGCAGCTTTTATTTATAAAACAATTACATAATTTATGATTTATATCAAAAGCATCTATGTAAATTGTCAATGACATAGTTTTGTTTTGTTGTTTTTTTCTGTTTTTTTTTTTTTCTCTTTTACTTAACCCTTAAAGTGATCAAGGGAAATGGCATGGAGAGCTCTATTCGCTTGGAGTTTGTCAACACAGGTTTTGCAAGTAAGATGTAATTGTAAATTGTGTAATTAGTAACATGTTGAATTAAATGTTTTCACCCGACAGTCATATTTATCATGCTTATCCAAGTAATTTTTTTGTGTGTAAAATTATACAAAACCATGTAGATTAAACCATTATTATTAATACATTTATAACAATTGTTCAAGTACAGTAGATTTGACAAGTGGAATTAATGAAACCTTTCACTGAAAAATATGAGTGTAGGTTCCCATTTTTTTTTTAATCCATTGAAATCTAAGACTGAGAAATCTTGTATTCAGCAAAGAATCCATGCATGAAAAAAGAAAATCATAAATATCCAGATGATTATTTTATCCTGTCAGGTTCTGTACATGGATTATTTTGAAGGTGTTATCAGTAATTGAACAGCAACTCGGAGCTCCAAACTGTAATTTTTTATACCTTGAATTCATTACAGACTATGTGCGGATAGCATTGAAGATTCTCTGTGTCCAGTTTGTTCAATGCTTTTCCGATCAACAGATGTCCGTGTTGATAAACAAGTATCCAACATCTCAGCATTATGCGGAAGATTATGTAATATTCTTGCAGGTAAGTCGTACAGCAATTTTTAAAAAAATTATAAATTCCATTCACCTGTTGCAAACTTAGGTTAACATATAGTCATTTTTATCGCAAGTAGACTAAGATTAAGAAGGCTAATCCTGTGTTATTCTCAGTGCGAGTATATTATTATTCACTCTTGGAGACATTTAGTAAATTTTCTTTGTCCTATTCTCACCCACCACCCTCTCTCTCTCTCTCTCCCTCTCTCTCTCTCTCTCTCTCTCTCTCTCTCTCTCTCTCTCTCTCTCTCTCTCTCTCTCTCTCTCTCTCTCTCTCTCCCTCTCCCTCTCTCTCTCTCTCTCTGTACTTCTCTTCCCCTCCTCTCTTTCTCTTTCCCTCCCTTCTCAAAAAATGAACTGAGAAACAATGACTGTCCTTGCACTTCAAAAATAAAAAGGGCTTGTTTTTACCTGCTGCACATATAAGGCCAACTCCAAGAACAAAAATTATCAATGAAATAGATCATATTTGAGAGACATGAAGTAAAGACATAAGTGATGATAGTTGAAAAAATTTTGGGGAAGGGGGGGAGATTTTTTTTTTCATTTTCATTGTTGTTTGAAGTAGGTTTCAGAACCAGATGAGTTATTGAGTTGGTGCAGATTAAAATTATAGTAAATTTCTGTATTGGAACTTCACACTAAACACAGGTTTAGCATGTAACGTAGACTTGAAAGAATAATTTGTAATTTTTAGTATGTTGCTTCTTTTTCCTTGTTAAAGCTTTGTGAGCATCATACAACATGATTCAAAGTGAATGAACTAACAATGAGAAATGTAGGGTTATAAACTTTTGATCAGGAATCAGATTGTAATCTTTATTCTACCCTGTCCTTGGCCTCTTTGTCTTTATGAGCTAAAGATTGGCGATCAGTTAGTGACATTTTTCTGTGTTTTCCTCTAAATCCTCTGCTCACTGCCATTCACACAAAAGGAATTTTCCAGTGCATTTTGCCTTTGAATTTGTGTAAGGTAGAGAGGTTAGATCTCTTAGTTATTAGATAAACATCTGTAGTATTGACTGTTCCCTCTCTTTTAGTATAATCTTTTGTCTTTTGTTGTCCTTTATACTTATGTCATCAAATATTTTCAGTATAATTTGCTAAACGCATTTTTTTTCATCACTTTTTGATAAAATTCATGATTCATAGTCATGCTTATGCAGTTCCATGAGGAAAATGCATAATCGGAGAATTTTTGTTTCCAGGCTTACATCATTACTTTCCCAGAAGATAGGCATCTTTGTAAACTTGCTAGAGATGTCTTTTCTGATACATGTGTTTGGAGTACAATCTATGTACGAAGGAAATGAAGTTGTATGCATTATATTGCTGGTTTTTTTCTCAAATGCATCTGTTTTGATCAATCTTCTTCTAAAGTCTAGAACATGATAGCTGTCAAGTAAATAATATATACATTTTCTTGCTATTATAAGATTCTTTTTATCTTTGTTAAAAAAAATTGACGTATTATGAACTCTAATGCCCTAATATACTGAATACTTGAAAATGAAATGAACGGCTTATTTTAATTTTCAGGGAACCCTGATGAGATTGATAGTGGTCTTGTGGCAGCTGACTTCTCTGCAATTGAAAAAGGTATTGAGAAAAAAAAAGAGTCTCATGCTGAGGCAGAGAAAGTAAAACCTAATGAGAAGCAGCCTCCATGTTTTACTGAAACTGGAAGAGGGAGAAGAAAGTCAGATAGACTCACTCCTCGAGGATGTACTGCTGTAAAGAATAAAGATCCAGAGACACATGAAAAACTTTCAAGAAGTAGAAAGAGAATTTCAGATTCTAGTTGTTCCAGTAATGTTGGTGTTATTTTTGAAAATGTTGAACAAGTAAAACAAAATACACCTAAAAGAAGATCAGGATCTTCAAATTCTACAGGTTTTTCCACGAAACTAAATTCTAATGAAGGCATTTCACCATTTAGAATTGGTGTTGGCAAGAGAGGTGTTAGTAAAAGAGGAGCAAAGAAAAACATTGATGATGCTGATGGAAATTCTGATCGGCCAAAACAAAAGGAGGATCGTAAAGTACAATCATCAGTTTCAAACTGTGAAACCCATGTAAAGGATTTTTCAAAGCAAGGAAAGATGCATACTCCTTCACCTGCCTCTAAAAGACATATTGCAGAGAAAAGAATTGCTATGGAGAAAAGAAACAGCCCAATGTTAGAAAAGAGAAACTCCAAAGGAGAGTCTCCTTTACAAGTAGCGGCAGTTAAGGTAATATCTCTCATTTTCAGTTGAGAATAAAATTACTGTAAATCAAAAACAAAATTGATGATTAACTTTTTTTTATAAATGTTGTTCAAAACTAATCTTTTACAATCAACAGTGAATGGTGTGGTTCAATTACTTCTCCGAATAAAATTTTCAATCTTTACCTTTATTGCCTCTTCTCCCCCCACCCCCTCCCTCTACCCTCTAATGTTATGAGTTTAAATATGTTATATTTGCATCTCTGTTAATTCTTTTTGGGATTTTGAAGTTCCCATATTGCAATCCTGAGTTAAATTTTTTTATGACTGAGGTTTTTTTTTTTTTTTTTTTTTTTCAAAAAATTAAATAAATGGTTTTCTTTGAGATGACTTATGGACAATGCACTGATTTATGATCTCTGAGTTAATATTGGCAAAGTTTCTTCTAAATGCAAAGATACACCTTTTTTTCCATGAAAAAAAAATTCTTTTATAGCCTAATAGATTTTCTTTTATTTTTCTCCCTCACTGCAAATGCTGTAAAGAAGGGAAAACAAGTGCTGCAACATAGCCAGTGTTCCATGCAAACCAACTGAAAGGCCTTAATGCTTCTAGCTCCAGGACAAACAAAGCACATCCCTCTTTTTTTTACATAATCTTTATTTTCATTACCCTAGATAGAGAAAATATGACTGCAGTCTGTCCTTACTGAAGTGCAAACATAGACATGAGACACCTTGTCTTAATGTTAGTCTTGTATTCCAATTTTTGACCTGTTTGAAGCAATCCTAAAAATATTTTTTTTTCCAATGTCATACAGGCCAACTTTCAAAAAGTACAAGAGCTTCTTGCTCAGGGAGCCAATCCAAATGTCAAGGACAATGCAGGATGGACTCCTTTAGTGAGTTTGAAGGCTAAGACATTTTCAAATTAACACTTTTCTGTCTGACGGCGACTCCAGTCGCCAGTGCAATCCCCCCTTCGTGCCTGCCGGCGACTGTAGTCGCCGTATGCATAGCTTCGTATACAGGCCTAGTGTACGGAATTTCACCGATCTAATAATAGACCTTATGTGGTTTCATACTACAGGAGAGTTCGCTAATGGCGCCGTAGCTGTTTACACTGAGATTTTGAGAGAAACATCACATTTTTTAAAATTTTTTTGTAATTGTAGGGAAATAATGAATGACGAACAAGTCCGTCACGACAGCGATTCAGAAGAGGAGTTAGGAAGTGATGCTAGTTGGGAAAGCTTTGGTCAGGGTCCAGACAGTGATAATTCCTGGAGATCTCGATCTAATTCTAGATCTAGATCAAGATCAAGAAGTGGTAGTACTAGCGGTAGTAGAAGAAGTAATTTGAGCAGTGAGGAAGAAGTTCATGTAGATGCAGGTGGGGATAAGCCCAGGAGGAGGCGTGGCAGGGGGCTTGGCCGTGATCAAAACCCGATACAAGGCCCATATCTATCTTTGTGTGTTTACCCATGCTTTAGTCGTTTAGACTATATCATACTCAAGAACAGTATGGGGCTGCAAGGAGGCAGTACCCACAATAAACTAGGAAAGTTCACGAAGACAAAAAGTCAACCCAAACCTGTGGAGTTCTATCTATTGGTATGTGAATTTTTCTAAGTTGAATTTTCTGAATGTTGCGTGTGATGTTCTTGGCCATTGCAATCTGTTATTGATGTTTTTTCTGCATGCAATTTGTTTACTTCATCTGGAATCTTTCTATCACACTCTCTGTACATTCTTTTTCACACATACTAGAGAAAATAACTCCCAAAATTATTTTTTTATATAAAAAAAATTTTTTTTATTCATTTTCAATACAATTTTCAAAATTCAAGTTGGCCGCCACTGGCCACATGATATGTATAATGATAAAATATTGATAAACATAATATACAATTATATATGAAATTCTCCTGAAAATTTGGTGGCAAAAGAACAAACAGTTCAGAAAATATAATTTTTTATAAAATGCCACTGAAATTTTATTCAAAACAGTATAAACCTTCAGGCAGGAAGGGGAAATTCCCGAATTTAGGCCAGTCAGAAAAGTGTTAACAAACCAAAATTTTCAAAAACACAGAAGTCAAAGCAATATCAACGACAAGTCCAACCTGAGATATCAGCGTTTTTACTCAGATACTTTTCCTTTCAACTATCTTTCATTGAGCCATGCAAAACTTTTTTTTTCTTTAGCAAATAAGGGATATATATATATGTATATATATATATATATATATATGATGTGCGTAATTTTGAGAATTCTTTCTTTACATAGCTATTTAATCAAACATTGTGGGTAAACATGTGGCAATGGAATTTTTTTTTGTTTTGCATCTTGTTTCCCTTTTTGCATATGCAAAGTTCTTGTTAGGAAGATTAAGTTTTTTTCCTTTTTTTTTCAGCATGAAGCTGTCAATCATGGCAATCTCAAAATAGCAGAGACATTGCTTGATCATGGAGCATTTGTCAATGCACCTGGTCTTGAAAATGACACCCCTCTCCATGATGCAGTGAGTAATTACAGCTTGGAATGTGTTAGACTTCTTGTAAGCAGGGGAGCCAATGTTATGGCAAGGTAAGAATTTAGTCTTTTCTTATGTTTATTAAATGCTTGTATTTAATAAACATATAAAATATAACATAATAAACATATGATTGATTTCATAGCTAGGAATTGATTTTAAGTATCAGTGTCATGTCTGTGTAGAAATATTTGTTTGAAGGGCTTTGGAAGGTCTTTTGGCTTTGAGTCATCAGAAAAGTATATTAATAAAATGATTGTAGGTTAGAAAACTAAATGGGAAATTATGTATTAGTAAGATCCTCAGGGATCATACTTACCATCAGTTTGCATGTGGACAGATCTTTTTTTCAAATTGTTTTGATTTTGCATTTTTACAGAAGGAGAGAAAGTGGACAAAAGATAATTTATCATAATGCACTCATTGCTCTTCATGTACTTTATAATTTATTAAAAGTTCATTTTATTTCGGCCTAAAATTAGATAAACACTTTTCTCATAATCCTTTTATTTTGCAATTGATTTAAACCTTTTTCTTTCTTCATCCATAATCATGTCTCACGCTGGAAAACAGAAATACCCATGGTCACACAGTGCTTGATTTAGCCCAGAATGAAGTTATGAGAGAAGCCTTGCTAGTACCTGATGGAACAAGTATTGCACTTGAAGAGTGCACATTTGCTGTCAGTTTATACAAAACGTTTTTTTTTTTTCATAATTGAAGCGAAAGGTTTGCAATAATTTTAATATAAATTTTTGGGTATGAAAGTATTCTAAACTTCAAATAATGCATTGCTGCTTTTTTTATCTTTTCTCTTTTTTTTTTTTTTTCAAAAAATGCAAGAAGTGAATGTTTCTTGTGTGCAATATAAAAATGAGCACACATAAAACAGAGCATAAGAATAGAGGCCTTAGCAGCAAGGTCAGTTATGGCTTAAATAGTTGTCAGATGTGGAAGCAACTCTGAGAATAATACTAATAGCAGCAAAACTAATTATCCAATGTGCAAAGTTAAGATGGTTGTTTTGTAGTATGACAGTAAATTGAATGCTTTTAGCAGTGGTAATTTTTGCAACTGAAGTGAATGAGTATAACTATTAAGGTACTTGATGACATTTAATACAGAGTAACAATTTTATTTTGAATTTTTAGTGTGTTTATATATTGATATTACTGATCAGTGTAATGTTTTTACTTTTATTTAAAAATCAAATAATGTATAAGCAAGCATTTATTATATCAGCCTGGGTTTCGTACTCTTGATCCATCTCTCTTTCTCTCTCTCTCTCTCTCTCTCTCTCTCTCTCTCTCTCTCTCTCTCTCTCTCTCTCTCTCTCTCTCTCTCTCTCTCTCTCTCTCTCTCTCTCTCTCTCTCACTCTCACATCAAAAGGGTCCAGTGAGGACACTATAGTTATACTTTAAGGCACTTTTTTTTAATAAGCTCTTTCCTTTTGTTTAGATTTATTTTTATTAATTTATATAATCTGAACTTTTAAGCCTTCAACATTGTAACAGTTCACATTCTCTGACCTCCTCCTTAGTGCTTAATTCAATTTAGAAAAATATACTGCTTTCTTCTTTTTTTATTTATTTTATTTAAAAGTTTTTCTGTTTTATAGTTCAGTTACAGGTAGGTTTAGGCCTACTTTTTCTGTAAGGAAAAAAGGGCTTTATGCTAATTTTGTTAAGTATCTCTCACATTCTATTTTTTTTCTTTTTTTTTGCAGATTTGTTAAGTTAATAATTGCTTTGGTTCAGGATTCTCAGTTTTGCTTATACATAGAATATAATTTTTTAATTCCTTCAGGAAGAGGGCATTAACAAAACAAGTCAGCTCTGCTTCGTTACATCTTCTCTCTCTAAAGAGCAACTGGATTTAGTACAGAAGTGTGTCAAGCTCTTGGATGCAAAATTCTTTGAGGATTACCGAGCAGAAGGTAAAGAGAGAAACCTTTCTACTGCTTAGCTCTTTCATTTAGGCTTAGTAGTGCGGAAAGTTTGCCTTCTGTTGTTTTCAATTTCAGCTCACTTTTGAAAACCATTCTGTTACATTACACCCTATCTCATTTACTCAAGTGTCACTATATCTTTTTCAAAAAATATCAACTGATGAAAAAAATTGTATTGTTTCCTTCTTTGAACTTATAGTTATTGACCCAGGGCTCAAGCAGTATGAAGAGCAAATTGCAATATGTAGTTATAAATGGATGATTGAAGACACTAACCTATAGTCATGGTTGTTGCCACAGATCAAAGGGCAAGTAAAAGCTCTGACAGTGGTGATTTTACCTCATTGTCTTTGCCTTCACCCTTACTCATCCCTAAAGAGAGTGCCAACACTAGGGATTTAAATTGACCATTGCCTCAATTTTTCTCGAGCCATACAGTGGTAATTGGTAGTTGTCTATGATGTAAATTAAAATGATTGGCTGACCAAGTTATGTGTCATTCACACAATCACAGCCTCTTGTCATTGTGAAGCATGATTAGAAAGGGATTTACTATGATGTACACAAAGGCATGTGTTGAAGGTATAATAAGTAGCTGTACCTGGCTTTACGTTTATTGTTACTTCAGTGATGTTTCATGTGCTATCATTGTGTTTTAAATAGCAGGAAAGCATGGTCGGTAGCTGGAGATTTTTTGATGAGTTAATGTCTCCAAAGTTTGAGACCTGGAGTATGTCGAGAGCCTGAGAGACCCAGTGATCAGACTTTTGTAGTTTGTTAGGATTGACATGATTCTTCTCTACTAGCTCAGCTAGTGCATAATCCATCTTTACTTTCTTAGCTTATAATGTGATTATCCACATGCAGCTATATCTAGAGTTTTTCACAAAAATTAATTGAGCATTAAGGTTTTAGGATTGAAAGCCGCAGAAAGGAGCCTTACTTAGTCCAGAATGAACAAGACTTAAGAGTTTGCCTGTTCCAAAAGGGACTTCATTATTTCTCGCTTTATCACTAAATTAATAACTTATTTGTTTATGTTTAGGATGGGGCAATGCACAAAAATTTACTAACAAAAATACAATGTGTTTCATGTCACATAGTCTGATAGATCAGGTTTTAAAGTTGCTAAATAAAAGGAAGCTATGGGTTGTTTTGACAGTGAATAAAATCTGTTTAGATGTTTTGTTTTAAACTGCTTTCGGTATTGTCTGTATGTCATTTGATTAGCAGAAGCAGGGTAGATCTTTAGCAAAGTTCTATTTCAAATAGATTATAAATAAGTATGACATTCCTTAATAGTATATGTTTGAAATTTTGTTTGTATTTGCATTTTTATCATTTGCCTTAGTGTTTATTACTTTCTATTTAACTGACCACCAATATTCTTAAAGTATTAACATGTAAATTGAACATTCCAATCCAATGGAGCTTCAGTGTGCATAGTGTAAGAGGATGGCAACTCTTTGCTATTTGCCTTGACATTCAAATATGTGGCTTTCTGAATATATTATCCTTCTTAAACACAAATTGAAGTACCCATGTTTACCTTTGGGAAAAAAAAAGACATCTCTTATTTTGATTGGTGGCAGAAAATGTATAAATCTAACTTACAGAAATTTGATAGCATAATGAGATCCTTATTATTTCAGTGACTCACTGCATTAATTGTGTGAATGTCGAGGGACTCTGCCTAAGAACTCTCAAATATTTGCAAACTATTCTTGTTGGGTCATGGATTATCTCTGCCGAATGTAAGTATTTATTTCTGCTAATTCTTGATACCAGTTTGATGATAGTTAGTTCCTGTTTAATGAATATTTTTCAAAAATGATTAGGGACACACCTGATTATTTGAAAACAAAATATTTTTGAGAAATTGTAAACATTTCTACTTGTGATTAAATCATTTTTCAGAATAGTATTATTTCTTTTGAAAATGAAACAATTTTATGAGGTCAAATAAAATCTCTCTTAATGCTTTGCAATGAGAAACCTTAAAAGACGTGCAGAGTGATCCTTTTCTAAATTTTGACATTCTAATTTGTTTTGTGCTTATCCTACACACAGATTCTTAATTACCCCCACCCCAAAATAAAAACAACACACACATCTTAAATTTCAATTTTGAAAATTGTAAATAAAGCTGGTGAATTTTCTTTTACTCTTATTATTTCAGAACATCAAAAAGTTTAATATATATTGCCTTGGAAAAATGGAGTGATAATAGAACTATATTGTGTAGCAATCACATTTGAAATTCTGAAAGAAAAAAAACTATTGTTTAAAAATTTAAGATAATACCTTTGAATAAAAATTGTTTCAATGTGAAAAGTTTCAATTTATATAAGAAACAATCCAAAAAACACAAGATACCAGTATAGGAAAAAGTCAGCAGTGTATACATCTTTCCTTCTTTGTATTTTCAGCATTTTAAGTTTCAAAACCAATCTTCGTCAGCCATTGAAATAGAAAGAATGATTTATTGTTGAAATTTTTTTAATACCGGTATTTGATTATTTTTTTTTTTCATTTTTATAGGGATTGATGAATGTTTGAAGCAAAACAAACGAGTTGCAGAGGAGAAATTTGAGGTTGCAGGTTGTGTTACTAGGGGTGCAAATAATGCGCCACAAAGGGCAAGGCTGAATCGTTTAAAAAAGGTTTGAAATTCTTATGTTTTATATAATGAATTTTGCTCATTTTTGAATTTTTAAGTTCAAGCAGTCAAACCTGCCTCAATGTTTAAGCAAGTTCTCAAGGAATTTTAAACAACTCAAGACATAAAAGAATGATACACTATCAGAGAATTTTTTGCTTCTCAGTAACTGGTATTGAGAGGAAATTATGGTGCAGGATAGTGCAATATGAGAACTTTCAATAATGAGTTCTTTTTTGTCTTACAAGTTTCTTAAACTTAATCAAGGTATTTATCCCCGAATTTTGATGCACTTTTTGTGTAGGCACTGTTACATTTGTTTTATCCAAGCTCCTTGAATTTAATTAATGTTTGCATTTTGATAAACTTATCTACATGTTTGCAACTTTGACAAAAAAAAAATCTTATTTCTCTCAGTTACCAGGCTTGTTTGATGGCTGCCAGTTCTATTTCTTTGGAAAGTTTCAATATCCAACACCATCAAAGGAACAGCTGACACAGTTGGCAAAGCTTGGAGGTGGAGTGGTCCTGACTCGTGAACCTCGCCTGTATAATTTGGATGATTATCCTTACACAGTACCATATCATGCAAATTCTGCAAGTTCACTGTCGGACTGTGCTATTTTTGTGATTCATGATGACTCATGCCCTAATCCACCACAAGTAAAAGCCCAAAGAATGTCTTATCTTCCTGCATCTTGGATGCTGGATTCTATTGCATCTTTTGCTTTGCTGGAAAAAGCAGACTATATCAAGCACTAAATCATGCATTAAAATTAAGTAAATGGAAATAGAGCTGTTGAAAATGTAACTCTTAAAAAATAAAAAGAGCAAATGTTTTACTTTCATGATTGCCTTTTGATAGGCAGCTATTTTGTTATATGATCATAGCTATTGGAATTAAAATAAACAACCTATTATTACAGGCATGATGTTGGGGCTCTCATACAGGGCAATTACAATCTTCATGAAGCTTTTTTATTTGAAGTTGTCACCTTTATATTTTTTTAATCTCTTACCAAACAGTCTCTCTATTTACTAAGGTCTAAAAGAGACAGGCACACAACTTTATAACTACAAGACTAAAAAAAGAAACAACACAAGTATAGATTTAACATAAAAACGTTTCGCCTTTATTGTGGCTTCATCAGATTATTAACTAAGCAAATTTAAAGCTGCTCTCCATCAGATATTTTTGGTTTCTTATGATTTTGTAAAATGTTGAATGAATAAAACTGCCAACATTAAAATTAAGGCACTATGCCCTCTTTAAAGTGGAATGTGATTCATAATCTTTGACTGTCTTTAAGGTCAGCACATAAATCTGAAGCACAAGTTGTGAACTTAGATTTTAATGTTGGCTGTGTCTTAAATCATAGTTGATTTTTATACTAGATTCTATCAGATAAAACATGAAAAAGGTATTTCTAATATTGCTTTGAAATGTGAACGACTGTCTAAAAATGTTTCTGCAGTAGGAATAGGCTCCTAAAAAATTCAAGAATACTGGCGTTATAATAAAGCATCGCCATCACAGTGTTATATTAAAGGAATGCAACATTTTTTGAGCAAATAATCTTTTTGTGTCTACATCAAATTTTTGCATACTTTTTTTTACTTAAACTTCATTACAAATGAAAAGGTACAAATTTTTACTGCAACTATCAAAGTTAAATGTAAACTTATCTTCCAGTTTCTTGGACTTTTTATGTCTAGTATTCCTTGATTTGTTGGAAAGAGAATAACTCTGTTCAAGGAACTCCATACATCATGAAATTTAACCTATTTGACCAACTGGCACCTTTTATTTCATAATCCTTTTTCTCTAGTTCTCAATTATCCATTTTGCTGATAAGTTTTTCCTCATCTTATTAGCTTCCCTTTCTTGTCAATCTTCTTTTGTATCATTGTTCAAAAGTCCTTGCTGCTTATGAAGTGGGGAAGACCTCACAGATTTTATTTTGGACGATATGACTAGGAACTAATTCAAATAATTTTTTACTCTTTTTGCAAGGCTTGCAAGGACAACGGCGAGCCTTCAATGTAGCGCTCACCTCCTCAGTCATTAGGCCCAAACCAAACCTGGCCATGTCAGGGATGGAGTGCTTTATCCTCATTTCACCTTCGGTGATGATCAAATTAACTCACTCAACCTCAGGCTATTTTTAGGTTTACAAGCGTTGAAGGCCAGAGTTTCAGGACAGTTTTAAAAAAAATTACCAAGATATTCCTAATTAATCAATATACAAGCAAATTTAAAAAAAAAAATAAACATTTAAATTAAAACAAATTTGAGTACTATGATTTTTTTTACTCCAGAGAATTTTAATATAACTGAACAAAAAAATTAATCCATTATGTATTTGCCTGCATGTTAAACTTTACTAGATCTAGATCTAGTGTGGCTGTGCCTCATAGAAGTGACCTCAGGAAAAAAATTCATAAAAAAAAAAGTATCTGCTCTTTTCCACTCCCATTTAAAGAAAATCAAAACCAAGATGCTATGCTTCCATAGAGGGTTTTGACTTAAGCTGTAGCAATAGCAGACGAAAAAAATTATTAAAGGCCATCCTGTGCAGGTTTGACTGCTCGAGAAAATCGTTGATTCTGTGCACGAAAAAAATCATTCAAGGAGTTAAAATGGTTAGGCTCCTTTTACCGCAAGCTTTATCACTTAGAGGCAGGAATGTTGAAACTAATGAAAGCTTTTGCAATGGTCATCTTTCTATTTAGTTTAGTCTATTTTTTTAGGGTTATTCATTATTTCCATGATGAAACATTTATACAAGATTTATTATCAGCACCTTGACCACAACAGGATTCATCACAGCATCGTACCATACCTCTTAGTCTTATATCTCCTAAAATCATATTCAGAGAGAAATCTCTCACATAATCACCTCTTTTTTTTTAAATAGGTACATATGAGAATATCAAATCATCTGTACTAACTTCACAAATTATATTTTCATCCATCATCATGTGTGTGAACAGCCTATTCAATGAGGCACATTAACCTTAATAGTATTAGTAAGATCATCAACTTGAATGTGCAACCTGTGATGTTTTGCATTTGTATGAACCCAAAACCAAATTATATGATCTTCCTTATTAGTTTGTACACCCCTAAAATCTAAACGTAGTGATACATGTCTTAAATGTTGTTCCCTCTTGGTTTTTGAAAAAAATCTTAATTTAAGCTTCCTGCTTCTCGACTCTTAACCATTCATTCATCATCCCAGGTGGAAAATAGGTTGTGCAAAACTCTCCTGGATATGAGTCGATTTTCTAGCATAAAACATCCATTTATCACCATTAAAAACTTTTCGTACACTGCCTTAGTAGCTTTTTTTATGTTTTCTAAGGGTATCCAAACGTTTTTTGCCAGAAAATTGAAGTCAAATTTAACCTGTGAATTGTGTTGTCATGCTCACATTAAATAGAACATACTGATTGTTGTGACTCTTTATTTTATTTTTTGAATGGATGTTGCTGAACTTTTCGTCAACAAATCGATACTTACGCTTTTAAGTGATATCACCTCATATTAGTCAAAATCATGGGTTGTTAAATATCTGTTACCTAAACCTATATACAGTAGATCTCGGATATAAGAAAATTAGCAGGCCAGAGCTTAAACTTCGTTTTAACCAAGGTTTTGTTACAGACAAGGTCAACTAAAATTCCTTATTTTGTCATGGTCAGACCATTGAATACACCTCAGAAAATCAAATAAGGTCAAATTTCATCTGTGAATTGTATTGTCATGCTCACATTAGAACATGCTGGTTGTTGTGACGCCTGAATGAATGTTGCTGAATTTTTAATCAACAAATCCCTTAAAAATTGATACTTACGCTTGTAAGCGATATCATCTCATACTTGTCAAAATCATGGATTGTTAAATATCTGCTACCAAAACCTATATATATATGTATTGAGTTGTTTTAAATGAGCAAATCTGAATATCGCATGTTTATGTTCAGAGAATGAAATACACTGTAGTAAATTCTCTTGGTTAAATTCGAAGAAAAGAAACGAAACAAAATTTCTATTTATTTTATTTTGCATGCCATGGTATAATAGCTGTTATCATGAATTTATTTTCAATTGTAATTTTGATGGAATATCTTTTTGCTGCAAAGTCACTGGAACTTAACTAGCAGAAAAATGACGAAAAATATGTACATTACAGTTAAGTCCATTTGATTAAGATTTTAGTATCAAATTACAGTCAAATCTTCAGAAGACATAACTAACATCGACTCATATGAAAAATTGAGTCAAGTAAATGAAGGGGTAATTTCCAGTAAAAAAAATTAAACAAACCAAAAAAAAAAAAACAATCGTAAATTTATACCATGCCACAATAAGCAGACTATTAAATTTGTATGTTTTGATTTTTGTCATTTAAAAAAAAGATTCCCTCTTTGTTTGTATTGTAGCCTGTTTTGAAAATTGCTCTTCACTATTGTCCAATTATGTAGTTCAACTATCTGTTTGAGCTTCAGAGTTATTACTAATACAATGTTTTGTGTCTGCCATTAGCATCAAGTTTTTCCAGTTCATTTTATTTTCTTTAGAAAACTGATAGGGAGAAATTAATCCGATTCTAATGCTAAGCCTATCTTGCTCTTAGATTAAGATATGTATTCTTGCTTAGGATTTTATAGCAACCAGCACGCAAAACGTATCTCAATAATAAAGCTGATTGTTCTAGTTCTATACTTAAAATGAATAAGAACATGTAACATTTTGCTAGGCCTAGCCCTACAGAGATCCAATGAGTACACACAATTCGCAGCATTTCTGGCCTAGCATTGGCCAGTACTCCTTCACAATTACCCCACTCACACACACAAATTTGTGCGCTTTATTGAACTTTTTGACAAGTTTTGATGATGATTGTTGAGCAATAGGTAGGTTTACAAGAACTGTTCCATCAGATTTGCTACTGTTATACAACTGTACCTAGACATGGATTCAGCCAGCCTCTTGGGTTATGTAAAGACAACACACATTGTATTTCTCATGTAGGACTTGATAACTTGCTGGTGCATTGAACGCTTACTAAAGGATAAGTCAAGAGGAGAGAAAGCTTGTTTTTATTGGCTATAAGAAGTGAAATCAATGAAAGTCCAAATAAGATTAACTTGTCTGAAAAATCGAGCTAAGTGCAAGTGCTTAGACCAGTACTATTAGAAAGGGTATGGACCCAACAACAGATCAATTTGACTGAAAATCGACTTAAGGAGTGAACACTGGAATTGGTTATGTCAAACTCAGTTAAAAAATTCTTTGACTCCCTATTCTTCAAAGAAAGAAAAAAAAAAGAGACATTTTGACTTTGGGCTTTATTTACAAGCAGATTTATTCAATATCAGGAAAATAAAACATTTGAATTATATGTTTACAAATGATCAGATTCAGAGAAAGAAAATTCCTTCAAATACCAGTGAAAAGGTTTTAGGAGTTTTAGTACTTGTATTTTAAAATTGTCAAGGTGAATTTGTATCTTTCAGTAAAGAATGTGAGGAAAGAGGTAAAGAGATTTTGGGGATTGAAAAATGGTTAAAATGATTTTATTTTCACAATTTTTGTGAGGATGAAATAAAAATGCACCAGTAATCAAAGTTTACAAAATTTAGCAGTAAAGTTAATTTTTTAGATCTTCAGACTATATATTATAATAAAGAATCACTGATGTGAAGATCGTACACACGTACAGCATGATCATAACCACAGCTGGCCAGCTGAAGATAATCTTTCTCCTGCTTGTAGCTCACTCGGCCTCTTTGAGGCCTAAATGCCAGACGTGTCACTGTCAGATGGTGGGCCTCACTGAGGAAAGTGATACGAAACATATATGATATATTGCAATTTTCTGACTAGTTTGTGATTCCCATTTGTTCTGAAAGCCCAATCAATTCCATGCAAAAAAAAAACATTTTAAATTTTGGATATCTCTTATTTGGCTAAAAATCTAACACAAAGATGGGGAATGAGAAACTGAGAAAAATACAGCTTAAGGTAGGGAAAGTTTTTATGCTGTGTTGCAGGTATCTTCACAAAAAAAAAACATGATTTCATATTGCTTTTGGGCACTGGAACTTGCAGAAAAATGGATGATTCTTCAAGAGATGCTAAAAAAATAGGCAACGTTAAAAATTGATTTTTTTAAAGTTTGAAGCCCTATAGCTCAAAATGTTTTCCAGCACAGGCCACCTCAGATATGCCACTAAAAGGCATATTAAATATTTGTTCTTCTCACACTTCTTTTATCAACAGAAAAACCAAATGACTTAATGCATTAAACACAAGATAACACTAACTTGACACTTGTAAAGATAAATAAATATAACATGAACGCTAAAAGTAACATTCCGAATAAATTAGTTTTAGATAATTCTTACACAAATTTTCTACAACTTGAACAATAAAACAAGAAAAAAAAATCTTTCTAAATAGGGCCTAGACCATTTTTTTCACTGTTACCCCTGCATAAAATTCCAAAATAGACTTAAGTTCTAACATATTAAATTTTCATCGTTTCAAGAATACTTTAAACTTGCACACAAAGTTTTCCCAACAACACACATGTCGCATCCTTTTGATCTATCTTAGCAACACTGAAACTGTCTGATTTGTGGAATAACTTCATTTTTTTTTGCTAAAATTAATAAGATCAATCCCTTGAACCCATATCTCACTCTATAACCCTCTAAAAGAGTTTTTTTCTGTGAAAACACTGTAAAAAAACATACGTGAAAACATGGATAAAAAATGAAAAATAAATAGCTATTTCCCAAAATCTTCCACAAAATTAAATGCTTTCGACTGATGTAAGTGGAAGAACTTGAATCACATGTGCAGCAAATGCAGCAAGTGATATACTATAGATTTTCTATTTCTCATTACATATGTCTCATTTTTCTGTCTGCTTATCTTTTAAATTTTCCTTTACCTATATCTAATTCTTTCTCGTTTCTCACTATGATATTTCTTATGATTCTTAATAATTCCTTTTTTGTCCTCACTTTCAGCAAATTGACACACTAAAAATGTTAACATATGCGCAACTGAATTAAAAGTGCTGTACATTTCTCTGATTCATAAACAGTATTCATTTTTTTAGTTTCATTTAGACCTTACAGACTTTTTCTACTGCTGTGTTTTTTCTTTGTAACATATCTATCATATCGCATCAAAACAATTACAAGACTGACAGACTGAACCCATCTACACACACGCATCATTTGTAGGGCTCCTGTAGGACTTACAATTTCATTTAGGCAAGTTTTTTTTATTCATACCTTTGGCTCAAAGTAATGAGTGTTGTCCATGTCTCAGAATCTTTATGTGGAGACCACAAATGAATTAAAATTTGTCCATTGTCCAGACCGGTGGCAATTACATATCTGTAAATGTAGTTATCAAATAAAATGAAGTTGATTTACTTGAGTAGAATTCGTTGAAAAAAGTGTGAACTTCATCAGCTGTTTTGGAAAAAAAAAATAAAATTGAAGAATATGCCAACTTTCACAAAAATTCTTCAACCTCAATCTGTCATTGTCCAAATAAGAAAAAATTTGTTAATACCAAGGCATTTCCACAACAAGCATTTCAATTTAAGAAAATAATCCAGACTAGCAATAAGTGATGCAAAAGCTTTCAATTAAAAAGAACAAAAATAATAAATATCATAAAAATATTTGTTTAAGAAAGAAAGTATTCAGAGCCAAAAGAAGTTCCTGGTTATTAGTAAAATCTCTCTTCTAACCTGAATAGCACTAGAAATGGGGAGTACATGTCAGCAGTGCACCTCAAATTCGACAAACTCAATTTGATTTGAATTTTTTTTTAACCACAGAAGGATAATACCATTACTTGTTTTGTTCCAGCTTCAAACAAGGCGTCTTGATAGCTTATCTGATTCAAGTACTTCTTGTTAATCTTACCAAACATGAAGTAACATTATTATCTCTTTCATTGGCTTGAATTTATGAGAAAACATCTGCTGTAAGCAGCCTAATTTTGAAGTGCTGCAAATTTATCCTTCACACAAGCAAATTAGTATATTTCTGTGATGAGCTGTTGTATTGCTACAAATATAAAAAAAAAATTGAGTAAAATAGATTAAAATGTCTCAAAGAACCATCTTTACCTATCCTCTTTCAAAGTAATAGATGCTGTGCTAACAGCTGTCACTGAGTCTGTTAGTGTGAGAGTTGACGCAGGCTTTGTAGGGAGCTCTTGACCAGATTGCGCCACCTTCTCTCTGGACCAAGCACAGATCTAAGAAGAAAGAGAAAGACCGCATGCAGAGATTCCATTTACTGCAGGTACAACTGGACTTGCTTAATGCAAGATGTGTCAGAAAAACATCACTGTAGCTATTCTACATGTACCCAAAAATTTATAAAATGTGGGAGGTGTATGTGAACTGTGATGGTTGAATTCTTGAGTTTGTTCAGATATTTTTTAACTCTGAAAACGGAATAAAACTGACTCTCATTCACTTTCTTTTTGGGAATTTTTTGACACTTGACCTTCTCTCATCATGTATTCCACTGATTGGTTTGTCTGAGGGGAGGGAGATACTTCTTGCTCAAGATCTAATAAGGATTTTCTTGTGTTCCCTTGTTACAACTTAAAGGAAGGTGGAGGGAATTCTGTTTTTGATTAAGAGAGAAAGATAAGAACAAAATAATAATAATAACAATAAAAGAAAAGACATTGAGATGGACAAGTTTGTAAGGTATAAAAAATGAAACTTCTTAATAGACAACTTGCAGCTATCAAACAGAAAAAAGAAAGCTGGACAGGCAATCATTGGCAACAAGGAGATATATATATAAAAAAAAAAACCAACAGAATCAGAATGGAAATGTAAACACTCACTGTTTTATCTCTCGACGCCGTGAGAAAATACTTGTCATCATGTGTCCAAGCACATGACCAAATAATTCTTGAATGGCAAGAAGTCTTTTTATTCACAGAAGCCTCAATACTGTAACAACCAGGAGCTTTGAGAATGAAAACGGATTTAAGTCATTTTTTTTTATTTATCACACGTTTCCTACTCTATATTCATCTTTATAAATTTGTGAAAATCCATGACTCAATGTAATATCAATTAAGTTTTCTTGATTATATAGCTCCACTGACCACATAAAGAATTTTTTGAGGAAAAGCAAAAACAAAAAAGGTTATGAGACAATATTTTAGAGAACTATGAAATTCAGTATTTTGCATAAAATTTCAATTAGAAAGATAAAAGAAAATTGAGGTTGCATTAGCAGGAAAAATTTGATGCAAAAGAAAATACAACTTTAAAATTTGATGGGTTTCAAAACACTACATTAAATGAAGAGAGAAGAAATGTCTCTCAATGCCTAACTAATATATTAATATTAAGAATCATACAAATTTATATTGTATCCCAGGTGCAGCTTGACTTGACATGACAAAATACTACCTACCACTTTCCTGGTACAAGACCCAAGTTCTGTCTCGAGAAACAGCAAGTAAATGTTCTCCTCGATGACTGAAAGCCATTTGAGTTACTGTCAGAGAACAGCCTGTGAGAGAGCCAATTATCTTTTTGGTTTCCATATCCCACAGCAGAATGTTTGCAACATCGGCTTTGGCTGCCTACAGGAATGTATATGGTTTAAATACATTTGAAAAGTTCAACACCATAAGTTTGGAAGCAGGAAAACATACCTATTATTCTTCTGAATAACTTTTTCATATTCCTTAAATACTACTATTAAGTGTAAAATTTTGAGAATTTCTATATCAGTCAATCATTGATTAATCTCAAAACATTTTACCATGCAACTGGAACAAATGAAACTTTTTTAAAAGAAAAAAATACAACATGAAAGATAACTTAGTTTTTCACAAATAACTAAATTATTGTAATATTATTAAAAAAAAAATAAAATTTAATGACATAGTATCGATATTAAGGTCAAACCAAGAGGCCTTTTGCTTATGTTACCTTGCAGGCTGATGCCAGAATTTTTCCATTAGGGTGAGCAGCTAAAGAAAAAATTTCATAGCCATGACCATACAACTTTCCTTCCTCAGGCCAGAGAGTGTTTTGTAATAGTTGATCCTCACTTGGTGGAGCTGATGGACCAAGCATATCAACAGAACAAGAGCAAAATGCATAAAACATGTTAGGAACATACAGGCCAAAGACTTGATGTGTCAGAAATTAATAAGGGAATCAAAATATATACTGTGGTAAAATTAAAGAGATAATTTTGATACAGCCTACAAACTTTTTCTGCACCTTTTTTTGCACAGACACAAAGCTTTACAATTGTTTCACTTTGACATAAATACAAAGAAAAATGGAGCCTGAAAAGATTTAATAAAATTGTTTTTCTTTCAATTTTTATAAAAAAAAAACAAAAACATCTCTTTTGTTTAAAACGACCATAGGTCTTCTTCAACTAAAATAAGATTATTCAAAAAGTAAGTTCAATTTTCTGCTCACCAATTACTTAATCAGAGGTGACTTGTTGTGAACCTTATGTGATAATTATCTATGATACTCCTTACCTAAGTTTAATGCATTGTCTTAAATATAAAAAAATATTACTGAAGTCTACTGCCAGCTTAAAAGGATGATTAATTTAAATGGTAAACCAAGCATGAGATATTATAAGAACAGCAGTGCTGATAATTACTATGACTGCTATTTCTCTTACTTTTGCTGCCGTTGCTCCAGCCACTACTAATGCTAGTTATTTAAAGTCAATATTACTGATGCTATTATGATTACAAATAAAAATAATCTGTTACCAAAGCTACATGTATTCTTTACTTTTTTAAAGATACTCTCACTACTATCCCTGTAAAATACTATGATAGAGACTTAAAACTATTCTTACTGACAACATTCATACTGCTACTGCTGCAAGTATTGTAAGCTTATTACAATTTTAACAAAAGCAATCACTTTTTAAGTTCATAACTTTATTAAGCACAACTGTTTTGCTTTGGCAATGTGATTTATGTATGGAATAGCTATCTTATATACTATACCTTTCAAGTCTGTCGGTGTAAAGTAGTTTTCGGGATACTGTCCTGGCCTTATATCATCCTCCTTTTCTTTATCTTCATTTCCACTAACAAACACAGCTTTATTAGACAGACCAAGAGCTGGTACATTTGCTCCTTCAGGTAGCGACTTACATTCCTGCAAGATATGTAAAGCAAATTATTTTTGTTTGCTGTTTTTACTTGCTGCATACTCAACTATTGAGAGTATGTTTTGCATTGGCACTGATCCTAAAATATTTTCTAATTTATTTTATTAAATATTTTAGCTTTTTTCTTTTATAAACAAAAAAAAGAAAAGAAATCTGTTTCAATTATTTAAAAAAAAATTACTTCACATGCGGCTGTCATGGTCAAAATCTTTTTTGTTCCTTTTGAAACTGTGCAAGTTTGAAATTGGAAATTTATGGAGAAAAAAAATGCACAATCCATATAAATGTTTTCAACTATGACTTACTGTTTCAATTAGTATAAAAAGGAAAAGAGATAATTCAACTGAATAATATGGGTAGTGACACCCAAAATACAAAAAAAATTAATTAAAATCAAGCCATTTTAGTCAAAGGCAGTTGCATATAAAATAATCAACATAAATTTGAATTATGTTCTTTACTGTATGTTGTTTTTTTTTAATAAATCAATCACGGCTGTTAAAACAGACCAAAAAGCGGAAACTTAGTTTGCTTCCAGGCCCTACCTCAGACGCCCACAGTTAGTGGGCGGATCGGTGATCAAACACCTGTCACGCAGGCTACAACCGTGTGTGCTCTTGCATGACGGTGCGCTGCTGTTAAATCTAATATTAGGATTTTTTACTTGTTTTTGCATCGCAATAAATCTGGCCTCATTAACACCAAGTATATCAAACAAATATTCATTTTAAAGCTGAAATTGTCCTGAATACAACGCTATATTTTTTATCTCTCAATTATAAAGTGTTTAGATGGTGCAGGTGAATCTTCATACTTCTAGTAAAAGAACAGAAAAAAGTCTTGATTTTCATAACATCTCAGTTTAATAGGAATATTTCAAAAGTGAAACAAGTTTATCGCTTAAAAGTTGTTTCCCGATATTTAAAAGATTAATATAAAGAACTTGTGAAAGTTTCAAGTGCGAAGAGTTTTTCAGTGATTTTATATGATTTTTTAAAATAATTCCACACGCTCGGGTCTGCACGAACTACCCGCAAATAACACTCTGCACTATAGATCTACCTTAGAAGCCTCAAACCAACAGTTAAATATGGAGCAGCACTTAGAATCTGAATGCAACCAAAAGCTCCATGAAGTTTGCAGATCTTGTTGTGATAGATTGTTAAGTAGCAGATAGAGGAAACAATCAAAAGTTTCTCTGTGCGGACTTTATCAACGGCTCGTTACTAACTTTTGGTGTTCACAATCATTTCCAGTAACAAAAAAAAAAAAAAGATTTTTACAATATGCTTTTAATATTCTGACGTAAATAAACTCAAAGCACTTAGGCGTCAGAGGTTTGAAGAAAGTTATAATAAAAGCTTGAAAATATTACAGACAGACAGACAGACACAGACACAGAGAGAGAGAGAGAGCTCTTACTCTTAGCACACGCCCCGCCGATTGAAGAACGTAAGGCAAAGTAAACGTATGACTTATCTGTAAAGGAAGACAATGCGCAACCCTACACAAGTGTCATTTTCTTCTTAGTGCGTGTCTTTAATTTTGTTAAAAGTTAACATCAGGCCTCGCTCATATATATTGATGCTCTATAGCTTGAACTACGATGTTCTATCGTTGTTTAGATTTATTATTTTATATCAAAACGCCGTACCAGCGCTGTAAGAAGTGGACTATCACAACTCAAACCCGCATAACTTGGAAACGGAGAACTCTTCGCTAATGCCCTTTGGTGGGTGTTAAGTTCAACATATATATAAAATGCTGTAAAAATTTCATCCTCAAAAATTGTTTCAATTTTTCATAAATGTCCCGTAAAAAATGTCACCAACTTATGATTATTCCAGATTCATGTACTTATTAAAGCACTCAATAACTCCATCAATTAAATGAAAAGAAGGGGAAAAAATATATCCTCGTATCGCTGAAATATAGATGTAACAAATTATATGATTTTTGTAGTTCTTCCTTTCATGCATAAGCTTAAATTCTCCATTGTTTTGGTGTGAAAATTAGATCTAAAATCTAAAGTTGCGAGGAAAGGGGAATCCCCATTCTGCAGGGGTGTTTGACCCCATGACCCGATCGGGTTACAAGCTGCTTCACGGGTGCGGCAGGCAAACTAAAATGCCGCTCTTTAACAGCCGTGCAATAGACCTTACTTACTTCTTCATTGACTTCTTTGTTGAGATCATGCCCACATATCTGACAAAAGTTGTTGATAAAATTCTTGGGAGCCTTAAACACACGAACCAACTTCTCATCTGCACCTGATGCAAACGAGTACTTTCCCAGGACAGATAGGCATTTGAGATCATAACCATGAACCTGGGGTCGAGCCACTTCACACCATGTATGCTGAATTTAAAAAAAATAATTTTTATAACAGGTAGTAAATATAAAAATTTCAATGGTATAAACTTCTGCACAGAAGCTGATTTTTTTACGGGTTTAACTGAATGTTAAATTTCTTGATACGTCATTAGGTAGAGCTTTTGGGGGGTTTCTTGGCAGCATCAAATGATCCGGTAAAATTTTTAAAGGAGATGGTAGTTTTTACTCTATTTTCTGAATAAAGCAGTGCTAGAAAAATAATATTGTATAATTATTTTTTTAAGCATGACAATATTTCCTGTTCCTGTTCAAATGTCTCCTTAAAAAGCTATACATTCCTTCTTACCCTTGAAATTGAAATTAGCTACTTCTTGAAGAACTTTACTCTGAAAATTATCTGTTCATCTGAAACACTCAAATTATCTCATTACAAGACTATCTGATGCCAAAGACAATCAAAATGGCTATATTGTTTACTTGATCAATAAACCACAAATAATGAAATACATTCACAACACAAAGCACTTCTTTCATTTCTTAATTCTTATTTTCTATAACATTTTTGTCTTAGAGAATTCAACACAAAAAACAACCAAGAAGACAGTTTAAACATTAAAGTTTCCTTGCACCTGCCTAAAATCTGAGCCTTATTTTGTGAAATACTTTGAGAATCTATAAAGCAGCTTTTGTAAATTGCACAAAATACATCAAAATTGCAGAGTACCTCATGTTCTGCATGAATCCATGGAGCATGAAGCCGAGTTGTCTGATCCATGCTTGTACTCAGAATGTAGTCACCTCCACCGCTTGACCAAGACAGATCATTCACAGGGGCAAAATGACCACCACCGGTCACCTCAGGAAGCCAAGTACTTGAAATCTAAAAGGAGAAAATGATATGAAAGTAAGAATGTACATGTACATGTATTTGTAAATTCAAATAAAGTTTAAATGGCAAGTGTGACTTACACTATTGTCCTGAAATCTGCACAAACCTTTAGTATAAATGTAATCACATATTTAATGGCCTCACTTTTTCGTTTTTCCTGATAGTGATAAGGACTAAATTAGGCTTGAAATCACAAATGATACTTGACCTTTATCAGCATAAAGACTTAATCAATAAACTTAGTGATCTGTTGAAATTATCTCTCCCAAGTTGGGGAAAAAAAAAAAAACATGAAAAGTACATTGAGGAATTGATCAAACAGCAAATGTCTTGCACCCAACCCAAATGAGATGTGTATTGTTAATATAGCATTCAAATAAGTTGGTACATAAAACAAATAATTTCTCTAAGCTTCTAAATGGTAAAAATTCGATGAAATATCCTGATTTTGTGATAAAATTATTCCTTTTTTACAAAAAGTAGGTGTGAAGCTAAGAGAAACGGAAATTTAAGGCTTTTTTTTGTTCAAATACGTAATCTGACTTAAGTCTTTGGGATTAGTTGCCAATCATAAAGTCTCCTATAAAATTCATATATTATGTGGAAAAGTGCATAAAACATAAAGCAAAGAGAAATTTTTGTCTTTTTTTTTTCAAATACGTAATCTGACTTATCTTTAGGATTAGTTGCCAATCATAAAGTCTCCTATAAAATTCATATATTAAGTGGAAAAGTGCATTAACTTTAGATCTTTCCATCTTTCGTATCCAACCTAGTTTGCCTTTTAACAGTGTCTCTAATCAGCTCTTATAAACAAATTAAAATATATATGTACATGCACATAGCATGTATTTAGCTTCAATTAGGAGATCAAAATCCACGTATAAAAATCTTACTGTCTTGGTGGATTAAATCTTAAAAGTATTCTAGATGTTTGGTATAACTTATCATGACAAACCACAAATTAAGCAAAATAAGGGGTTAAGAAAAAAATGGCAATACTGTCAATTTTTTATGTTATATAAATAGATGACAGCTATAGTTACGAGTCTAGATTTAGATCTTTGATTGAGAGCACTATAATAAACGATTTCTGCAGGTCCTAGGAATTGGATTGTAATAATTGCATTCATTAAAAAAAGATCTTAAGTTAAATGTACTAATTTCTCAATAGATTTCACCACTTGAAAATAGCAAAAACAAAACATCTGTTTTCTGCTTCTAGGTGCACTTGGATAAGAATGGCTACCAAATGCAGTTTCATTGAAACGTGATTTAAGTTTCTAGGATTGGGATACATTTCAAACAGTGCTTGAGACAGAATATAGTGCTGTTCTATACTCACATTACTATAAGTCCATTGGCTGAAAGCTCCTTGATAGCCGTGGGCAAGAATAGACTGACCACAGGGACTAAACAATCCACCGTATAGACCTAAAGTATTTCCTCCAACATCTCCTACTCGCACCTGGAATAAAAAGGAAATCAAAACCTGTGAGAACTGTGAACCCTGAACTATCTTTAATGTCTCAAAGTATTTCTCAATCTTATAAATATTAAATGGTTGTCATAGATATAAATCATTCCACTGTCAAAATAATTTTTTTCAACAGACTGAATGCTACACTCTGTGTTTTTTGGGGATGTAAATTGGGTAGCACGTGAGCATGTAGGTTTTGCCTGTCAACTTTTAAATTGCAAAGTTTTTGTTGGATAGATTATGCCCTCTCGATATTCAAGTGTTTCTACCGATTTAATGCAAAATTTGAAGAGGAATAAGTTGGAGGAAATGAGGGATGCCAAAACTTAAGACCTCAATTTTTATTTATTCTGCTTCGCTTTACAATTAAACTGTCCACTCCAGAGATGTGCACTGGTACGAGAAAAACTCAGGCAATAAGGCCATTAAAGGAAATACATTTTGTTATTTCCATAACCTGATAATCAATAAATGAGAATAAAAAGGCATTTCTCTTAAATTGCCAATATACAAACTAGATTTTTGCTTTAATAATTACGAAACTATAGAGCTTTCAGTTAAGTAACTGAGACAGAGCCTTTTTTCCACCTTTGTAGTTCTAACCTAGAATACATGAACATCTAATGTTGCCTCTTTGAGGCGTGTGCATCCCTAAACATTCTACTTCACATCAGAACCAACATAGATAAGAATTTTTGTTACAAATATTTCTGCATATATACAAAAAAGGTGCTACACGATTTGTCCCTTCAGAATAAATAAATAAATAAATAAATAAATAGAGGGAGGGACGGGGGGGGGGGGGGAAGAGAGAGAGAAAGAGAGAGAGAGAGAGAGAGAGAGAGAGAGAGAGAGAGAGAGAGAGAGAGAGAGAGAGAGAGAGAGAGAGAGAGAGAGAGAGAGAGAGAGAGAGAGAGGAGAGAGAGAGAGAGAGAGAGAGAGAGAGAGACACACACACACACAAGTGACAGCCCTGATATAAAAAAGAAACTTCCCCTTTGTTGAATACAGATCAATTTTATATAAAAAAAATATTCCAAATCATTAAGTTCAAAGTCGTATCAATAGGATTTTACACACCTCTTCAGTCCAGATTCCAGACTCTGGATCAGGAGACCAGAGTATCATGGTTTTATCCATAGAGGCAGACAATAGTTTTAGTGAATTGTGACTAGAATCTGAGAAAGAAAAAATATGTTTCATCAAAATTGGAAAAATATTAGATTAAGAAGAGTTCTGCATAATGCATTTATCCTCTCTGAAAAGAATTTCCTTAATACTGATTGGAGCAATAAATAGTGAGCCCGACATTTCCATGCATATTTCTCTCCACAAGACTCATTAGTGATGTAACTGTTTTGACTTTCAGCATTTGGTTTAAAAATTATATATCAATCTTGCTTTTTTACCTTGATAAAACTTGTTATATTTTAAAATAGGCTGCATGACTTAGTAAATTATTAGAATTCATCTATTTAAAAAGAAAATAGAAAAGAATATAAAACTATGTGGAGGACTGACAGTTCAGCAAAATAGCAATATGCATCTTAATTTTTTTAATTTTCACAAATGAGCTTTTCATGGATTATTTCACGAATGGTGTTGTTTGTAAGTCATTCTTTTCCTCAGAGAACTGTAGCTTTTGGGTTAAGAAGTCACTACGGGTCACCCTATGATTTAGGTAATTTTCAAAATGTGCAGCGGAACCTTCAAATTAAGAAGAATTCTGAAGAAATAGAATTTTTTCTGTACCAAGAGGATGGGTTCCCTTATCGTAATTGGGAACAGCCTGCGGTTGAGAAAGAACGAAAATGTTAAATCTTTTCTTTTTGGTCAATTAAAGATCTCAATGACAGTTTATATAACAAGCCATATGAACATGCAAACATTAAATCTGCTATTTTTTAAGGGGTCCTTATCTATAGCCATCTCATCTTACCTGGCAGCCACTAATTTCACTTTCAGTCCCATCATGGGATGTACCTGAGTCCAGCTAGCCAACTCTAGATGATTAGTTGGATCAACAGTTCCCATATTTGATATAGTCACAAATGCTTCCCATATATTTTGATATAGTCACAAATGCTTATCCTCGTTAGATGGAATAGAGTCTAAACAACAGCAAAATGAACTGTCCGGATTTCATACCTGATCCCCAATCAGAGTCAGGGAGGGCTTAAAGTGCCGATAAAATTTCAGTTAAAACCTAAAAGTCTTGGGAAACTTACATGGAAGTTAAATCTCTCAAAGAAACAAAATCCCAAAATATCCAAGAAACCGAAAAAAATACATACTCCCCAACTCTTGTCTATTTGGGGGTCCCACTGTTTAGTCATCAGCTCAGTTTAGCATAATGGGGAAAAAGGGAATTTGTTTTTTTTTATCCTGAATTTATGCTCTGTCATGGTTCATCTTATGAAGTCTGTATGCAGTTTCACTTGGATCTCCCAATCAAATTGATATCATGTATTATCTTCGTTGTTTCAAATTTTTTTTTTCTTTTCTTGAAACTTAGATTTAATTTTAGTTTTTATTTACAAGGCATTTGAGAGGTTTTGTTACTAAAGAGGTTAACATACTGTTTTCATTGTACCTAAATCAAATGGATGTTGAAATCACAAGTTACAAAACGTTCTTGGTTCTAGAAAATAAAGGCAAAGGTTTTGTCTCAAGTGATATAGATGGAGTAAATTCTTTCTTTTGTTTTTATATTTCAACTTCAGGTTTTTTTTTCATTTAATCAGACATGAGTGAGCTCTAGATGACTGTGATACTACCTCTATGATACTAATATCAATCTAATTCATAACATGTCTAATGATATTCCTGGACTGAAATGCAGCAATTGGGATTAAATGATTCTCTGTGAAAGACTATATAATGGTAAGCAGATGGAGTTTGACTAGGAATTGACAGTCATACGAAAAAATCTTGATCTTGTGCCAATCAAACTACAAAGTAATAAGTTATGAGAGTATGATCGCACACGCACAATTTTTTTTTCAAACACTGAACTGATTGAAAATGAAACTCATGTCAGCAGAACTTTATGTCAATTCACTAACAGATTCAGTTTTTAGATTTAGAATCCAAATAATTTTATATCAATCAAAGTCAAGCTCACTTTTGCAGATCTCGCATCTTTAATATGTTCTCTCTCATTTTATACCTGTCTCTCTCTTGGAATACATCTTTATTTATACCAAGTGTGATATTCTAGAAATTTTTGACTGGAATATGCTAGATAAATACTTGGGTAATCTTAGTGCAGAAGTATGAAGAATTATCTTGAACTTGGTTGGAAATTCCTTAGCCAAAAATAATCCAAAATTTATATGAAACTATCTTAAGATGTCCAATCAATTCACAAGCTCAAAATAACAAGGCATTGAATAGGATTTTTCATAATATATCTTGAACATTCAAGTGCATACCAATAGCATGCTAGGATTAGAAGGGAATATGTTATTTATTGGACACTTCTAAATGCTGACAACATCAAATGTTCTCTTTGCAGTCTTTCAACGGGATCATTTTCCTCACATTACACATATTTCATAATTATCTTGTTCAATGACATTCTTTGTCTGATTTTTACAACAACAATGCTAATTTAAGTGACTCTCCCAGATATAGGCAATATTTGATATTCTCCTTGAGAAGTCATATGCAGTATTCAGAGACATACTTCTAGCCTAGTGGGCTTTTAATCCAAATATTAATGAAAATGATTGTTAAGGTTCCCACACGCAAGTTGCAACATTTGTGCATGCCTTAAGGTCTATTACATCCACCGCACCCTCAATCTCTTATGGATCCAGTCTCCCAATGTTGTGAATTTTCCATTGCATTTCTTACAGAACAACCTTCATTCAAGGCAGCATGTTTAATAGCTGCTTCATGCTTGATCTGTGCCCTATAATATGACCTTTTTAGTACAGTAAACGTATCTAAAAATACTGTTAAGGCATGCAAGCCTCTTATTTTTTTGCAAGGACCATCAGGCTCAAATTGATTCAACCTGCCTGTTGAAATTTGAGCAAAAAAAGAAAAGATGAAGCTAGGATTCCTTTTCCAATTAACCTCCTTTGTGCAAAGACCATTGGAATGTTAATGGTAGCTTTGCAAGTTAACTTAGAAGCTCCAGGAGATGAAGCCTTTCCTACTTGCAAATACGCAAGACATGTAGAAGTTATTAATGAATTCCTTTACCATACTAAGGTGCATGTTGATAAACAAAGTTGCGCAAAAAAGTGAATGAGGTTTATCTCAGATAAATGATTATGATTTATTACTTCACTAGTTTTAATTGATGTAATATTACCTTTGATTGCAGGTTTCCATCGGACACTAAACACCCAATTTTCATGGCCACTGAGAACAGACTCCAAATATACTGCAAAACAAATTCTCTTTCCTGGGGAAAAAAAATGCCAGATAGTTTTTGCTTTTTCATTTTCTTTATCATCTAAAAACCTGATTATCATAAATGCTTGAAAAAAGAAGTGAGATGGCAGTTATTTACAAAACCAGCAAAAAATTATACATGTCAAAAATGCACTACTTGTAGACTGATGGGTAATAGAAATAGAGGTCAGGAACTCAGCATGAATCTCAATATTCTGATTGGAAAAAGAAAGTGTTAAAAATAAAATTCATTCAGAGAGGTTTTTACCTACCTCTCACTTCAAATGTGATCAGCTTTTCCTTAACAGTGATATCCTCATCAAGACTCATATCAGCAATGGCCTTCCCTGGGTTTGGTGCTGATTCTAACTCTGTCTTGTGAGCAAGTCTCCAAACTCGAATCAGATGATCCTGCGCACAACTTGCCAACAGAATATCTCCATTTTCTGAGAAAAAAAAATATCATACAAAATTATGACGGGCTACTGAAAGAAAAAAAAAGACACTTCTCAAATACAAGAGCAAAGATAAAATCTCTTCATAATGGTCCCTTTCTTTAAACCAAGTAAATGAGTTCTGTTTGCATCGATTTCAAATCCGACAATTATCCAGCACTTATGTCTTAAAGTGCATCAACAGAGAAAGCCTTTGCAAATTTTGACCCCGAAGTTGGGTAACAGAGTGTATTCTGATATAAGCTCTTAACCAACAAGGTCGACCTTTACCTATGACATTAGAATCAAAGGTCACAGCCGATTGACACTAGCCCCACATCCCTTGTCAACTGCACATGTTTGACTTGGCTAGAAGCCAAGGTTGATTTGTGTTGTGAAGTTCCATGCCTGACTAAATTCATTAAAATCTCAACAACTAAGCTTAGATTCATAATTCTCTCTGGTTATAAACAGCTTTTAATACTACCTAGGTCAAAATGTACACATTTCATTAACATCTGTCACAGCATTTTTCAGAAATAAGTGCTTAAAATTTTGAATCAAGGGCTGGCAAAAGATGGTGCCTGGTCTGACTAAGCTTGAGTTTAATGAAAGGCTATCATACACATGCTGGTGAAAATTGAAATAATCTGTCTTAAAACACATCTATGGTCTGTCACAGTCAGGCCCAGCAATGAGGCCCTTGATATGCTGCCACCCTAAGACTTCAGTATAATTTGATTTATAAATTCACTTTGATAAACATCATTAAGGTAGTTGAAAAAACACAGATTTCTTTTAAATATGTTGGAGCCACTCCTTTTCAGTATATTTCATTTCCAAATATAATCTGTCTAATACATTGAACTACATGATCTCACAGAAGTACAAGGTAAATAGAAAATTGTTAACCACTCAAGCTTATAATTGGCAGGTATTTTTTTTTTTATTAATTTAAGATTTTCCCAGAATCGAGTTTACCATCTGTAGTAAAGTGAAGACCTCTGACCCAATCCTCATGCCCTGTCATTGTGCTCAATTTAATGAACTAGAAGAGGACAAAAAACATATCATAGCTTATTAATATTTGCATTAAAAAAGTAATATAGGGAATTTCATGAGGGCTAAGCCTTCAAAAAAATTCTTCATCAACAATATTTAAGTACAAGTAAACATTTTCAGCACAATTCACTAAAATAATATTTTTTTTAATTATTTGTTACATAGAAATCATTGCCATTTATTTTTATAAAAAAATAGAAAAATTTTGAGAAACAAATTCACCCAGTAAAGTTGTAGATTTTTGAATTCTGAACTTTTTTTTTTCGTGGATTTTATGTCATAAGGAAATGTTTTTGATGTCTAAAGTTGTTTATAATACAATTTCTGTATAAAAATTCTGCAAGCATAGATGTAACTCATTCAATTATTGTGCAATACAATCTGCAAGCTGTGTAACCAGAGTAGAACATGACTAAGATGATTTTTCTCTTGTCTTTTGGTGAGCAATGAGGCCTCAAGTCTAGACCTACATCTAGGCTAGAATGTTGTATTTGGGAGTCTTTTTTTTTATTAAGTATGCATATTTGACTTTGCAAGTGGAAAATGCAGCAAAATTCAGCTTTGTTCGTCCGTTTATATAATAGAACAAGGTACAAAAATTCGCAATCTATGAAATAGGCCGATGTTTCCAATAAATTTTTGGTCTGAGAATGTCAGAAAATCAAGGCAGATAACTTTTGTGGACTTTTTTTTAGGGACATATCTATTGATTGCTCTTAAAAGGACAAGCAAACCTCTAACTTTGATGATTTTCGTGCTTTTAAACTTCAATATTTCATCATGAACATGTATGGTGGCTGTTTCCCTGTTCATGAAGATTGCAGAAAAAAGCACTACATCTGAATTATCCAATACATGAAGTTCTCAAAGACTAGGCTGCTAACACCCCATTGTGAGAATATCTCTTATATTTATGCTCAACTCAAGATTTCATTCATCGTTTTTCATGATTAAAAAATAAAAACAAGTGAAGATAGTCTTTTACCTCAATCAAATGATTACCAAGAGATTTCAAGGTAAAAAAATATTGGTTTTTTTTTTTTTATATTTTGAGTTCATTGCACCTAATTTAGTTCATGGTTTTATTTCAAATATTTCCTGAGAAAATAGAAACTCAATAAGAAGAATGAAACACTCTCTATTATACACAGAATAAACTGTACCAATGTACCATATAGATGGTGTGGAAAGAAAAGAAACAAAATAATATACCTTTCCATCATCAGCTCTTGCATACAGGTGAATTGAGTGATCATCACATCCGCAAGCAAACACTGGAACTAGAACCAGTTAAAATTTCATGTTAAGGGGTGAAAATTGAAAAACAAAAGCTGATTCAACAAAAACAGAACAAAATTGATTTCAGAATATTACAGATTTACTTTAGAGATGAAAGTGATTGAATTTAGATAACAAAAACTGCAAGCAGTTCCAGTCTAATTTTTTTTTTATAAATTCCTACAATTCAATTCCCGAGATAAGTCTGAAATTGCACAAAGCAAATTATTTTTCTTATATTTTCTGAGAGAAAGAGAAGTTCAGGTGCAGGTAATATATTCAAATTTTGATCAGTTTTATTAGGATAGCTTACAATGGAGTGAAAGCTTTTCACTTAAAAATGTTTGGTCTGGCTTAGATAACCTACAACTCAGAAATGAATAATCAAAGTAATCAACTGTAAAACACGATGCTTAATATAAATTCTGAGATATACAGGTTCATTATTTTTGTTGGCAAAGGCAGATACATTTAGTGAGAGGCTTGCCATATGCATTATCCTAATTTACAGCTCATAGCATGTTGCCAATGGGCCTCAAATTAGTTTGCATTAACTAAAAAAAACATTCAAAAAGAGCCATAGATCACATAAAAAAGGTGCATCATAAGAATATCAATTGTCCATTGAAGAGAAATTAATCTGAGACTCACCATTATGCTGCGGGATGATGCATGATGCAACTGTGAGAGCAAAACCTTCCCCAAAGGTGAAAACTTGTATTTCTCTTGTTTCTTATGAGGAAAAAAAGAGGCCTGAAGTGTTTGTACTTTCAGCCAACTTGAAAAACATAAATTCCTCCTCATTAGAAATATTTTTCAGTTATGATTCATTCATGATTCATAATAAAATTAAAACGCATTTATTTTGAAAATTTGTTTTTGGATGTGATATGGAACATATATAACATTTCTTTTCTTAAAAGACAAATTATTCCAAATTTTTTTAAGAATAAAATAAGAATGCATCTGCTTGCTTGTGAATTATTTTAAGTTTCTGATGTTTGAAAATTTCAATAAGATCTTCAAAATAGGAGGGAGCATGATTACTTAGAATCTAAGATACATAGATGGCTGGCAACTTGAAATTAATTTTAATGCAAACAGTAATGCCTCTTTAAAGGGCAGATAAATCTTTCCTTGGCTTGAAAGAGGAATAAAATGGTTTAAAGCATAAATAACTTTTCAAGAAATAGTGCACAAGAATACATTGTTGGACAATTAGGCCTAGATCAAGATTTCTTGTTAAACTTTTACTGTTTTAGAGATGGAACTGAGAAACTTGAAATATTTTTGTTCATGTTGGATAGATAACTACAGTATGTATACCTTTGCCACATTTGCTCCACACTCTCAAAGTTGAATCAATGGACGCAGAAAACAAAAGGGCTTCCTGTGGTTTCTGTACATTCCCATTATCACATGGTAGATAAAGTGCTGAAACACAAGTCACTGAGCCTTTGTGACCATGCAATGTGCAGACAGGCTGAGGGTCAATCTAAAGGCACCAAGAAAAGAGCATATGCTTAGTGAATGAATTCCACTGCAAATAACACAGATGATTGAAAATTAATTTTTCATAGAACTTATGGCGACAAGTTGTTGTTCAAGTCCTATGCACAAGCTTTGATCCAAATAATGGTATTTTAGTTCATTTTGTTTTGTTTTTTTCAATCAGTTTAATTCCATTTACCAAAGTCCAGTCCAGCCCCTTCCAGATGATGCAGAGATGAATCTACTTACATTATAATAGTCAAACTGCTTGATATTGTGATAATTGAAACTTAGTTTATATGTAAAAATACATAAGATATATATTTAATGATTTTTAGTTTTGATTCAAACTTTGACCATTGCATTAAAATACCATATGATAATTTTGATATCTAAAGTTATTTTAATCTCATTACCTGATTGTTATGTGTGTGCCAGACATTGATAGTGCAGTCTACTGAACAAGAGACAAAATCAGTCTCACCTGAAAAAAAAAAAATTTTGAGGGGGAAAATGTCATTATATTCCATCTGATGTCACTTTTGTTTGACAGGTTGTTTTATTTTTTTGTAAACTTCATTTCATATATGCCAACAAAAGCCAGATTAAAATAATAGTATTATGAAGTAATGATCAACTTCATCATTAATTGCTACAAATAATGAACCAAAAGTATATAAATGCATCGCTCTGCCAATCAGTACTTATCTCATCATGACAATTTTATAATTTTTTTTTTGACTATATGCACGCTTTACCTGTTAAAATGCAGTCAGTTGTTTCAAAGATTTTATTGTTTGCATTTTTCTTTTCTTCTTTAACTTTTTATAGAGCCTTTTGAGTGTGTTGCCTTCAATTTTTATTATCATCTTTTGGCAAATCTGGAGAATTTACAGGAAAAAAGTCTCAACTTTTTATGTATGATGGATTGCTGTATAATAATAATTAATTTTTCCTAATCAGTCTAATACCATGCAATCTATTTTTAGACCTTTTTTACCAATGATGGGCACTGTTAGCCTGTTTTGTTTTTGAGTAAAAAAGATTGAATGAAGCTTTCTCGATCTCCATAACAAAATATTGCTTTTGAAATAAAAAAATAGTTTTAATGTGGAAAGGTGATAGGTGGTGGTGGCTTGGTGTATAAGCTAAATGTACTCTTGATTGAAATTTAAATCAAGGCTAAATGTAACCCAGATTTATAAAATTTGCTGAATTTAGCAAAAAGTGTACTGGCTTTAGATTTAGATCAATAATCTAATCTAGATTCCAAAACCCAAGCATTTAATTAAATCTATCTCACCTTTATCAGTACCTATCAATACTAGAAAAATATTTATTCAAGAGAAGTTATCAGATCAGAAATCAAACGAAACAAGTGTATACAAGAAGTTAACACAAAAAGATCACACATAAATAGAATATGTAATGCCAGAAAACCTTTTTTGGTCATGTGATGAGAAGGAAGAAACTAGAACATCTTGTGACAACTGGAATGATTGAAGGAAAATGCAGCGGGGGAAAACAGTGTGAAAACATGTTGGATGGACTAACAAAGTGGCTTAAAACTAAAAGAAGGACAAGTGACAGATGTTCGAGTTGAAAGCAGCGAGGGATAGAGATATATATGTGGAAAGTTATGATTGCCCACGCTGAGGAGCAGGGCATCTGATTGATTGATTGATTGATCCAACTTGAAAAATTAACCTTTTTTTTTTTTGCAATCTTCTCTCTAAATACACAATTTAATTTTGATTTTGAATTTTTGTCACATGATGTGGCTAGATCCATATTACTTAATAAATTTAATATTTTTCTAGCAGTGCTATTTTCATCCGAAATAAAAATGGTAATGTTTGAAAATAGTGCATAAAACTAACTTCATGTACAGCAACATGTAGATTTCAGTCTAAACAATGGTCTGCATATATAGGATCACTGTTTAAATTAAAATGATCACAAACCTGAACCATTGTCTTCAATCCAAGCAACACAATTCACTTTGTCTGCATGCCCAACTCTAGTAGACACAATCTCATATGAGGAGATTTTTGTCTGAAAAAATAAAAAAAACACATTTGAGTGAATTTGGTTTTTTTTTCTGATTTCTAGTATTTCTGCTTGCATTTATGGCAAAACCATCAAATGGAAATTTATTTTAAATATAGGCCTATCGTGGATTAACCAAAACAAGAAAAAATAGGTAGATCTATTACTGCAATTATCAGCCCAACTAACTTTAAACTTTAAAATTATATTTTTCTTAATGAATTTGATAAGCTGAACATGAATATGAAGGTCTTATTTGTTACAAATAAATACTTTTCAAGATATAAGCATTTTTTAGTTGCTCTAAGTTTCGAATTAGTCAAGAAACATTATTTTTATTGCGAAACCTAGAGTGAGTTGGGCCGTTATCTGCAAATTGACCAAAAAGTAAGTCAACCTGACAAAAACAAAATGTAAGATATAATAACGACTCAGCCAAGTCCTAACTTATGACAGATCTTAATTAGATTACCATTTATTATAGATCTAAATCTAGATCTAGATTAGAACGAGGATTGAAAATGGGTGAGACCTATGGGTTATTAGGCCTACTTATTACAAGCAGGTTGTAGGGTAGGCCTGATATATAATAATAAGCTTGGTTTTACCTGCCTATGGTGCAGTGCAACAGCATTTGAATATCCTGAACAAATAAGACCATTTTTACCCCAATCGACAATGCCAGGGCAACGATTGCAAGCTACACTTGTGTAGCATGTGTTAATAGAAGCCATGTTATGATTTTTTTTTGTTTACAGTTCCAATATCGATGAAGTGGACAGAAACTCGATAAGGTCTATCGATTTTGTTTCTCTGCCCACTCCGGTGGTCCCCTCACTCGGTGACTTTTTCTTCCTTGATAATGTGTATGATGCGTTGGTCAGCCGATATGTCTTGGTTATACGTTCAAACAAATTGAAATCGATCTATCAAGTAGACCAGCAAATCAGTATCGAGTCCCTCAGTTCTGTTGTGACGAGCTCTGTGTTTGAACGTGACGACCTTATTCTTAATTACTGTTCGATAGTGCCAGTACCATTACCATTTATGATGATACTGGATAGTAGTACTTAAAAAGGGACGGGAAAATAATGCTGTCATAGTCCATTGGCTACAATGGGATGACGCGCCTGTATGTGTGTGCGTGCGCACATGTCTGTATGTATGTGAGGGAGTTATGAAGCTAGACGCTAGCGTGCTCCTTTACATAGATCATACATGTAGCTCATCAAGGGGAAAATTAATCAAAGTTAAAATTTCTCCCGCGAATAACCTGTTTAGGTCATTTAATTCATTATAAATTAACGTTATCTTCATCCCCCCATGATTTTTTTCATGAGTCTCTATTCTTCTCTCTCTCTCTCTCTCTTTATCTCTCTCGTTTATTCTGCCTTTCTTCTCTCTTAACTCTGTTTTTTTTCCGCTCTCTCCATCACTCCCTCTTCGCAAAAAAGTAGCATTCTCATCCTTTGGTGATGGTCAGAGTGAAAGGGGCGTAAAGAGGGTAGGAGATAGAGATAAAGAAGAGAGAGAGAGAGAGAGAGAAATCGAGAGGAATGCAGAAAGAATGGAAAAGGAGTTGAAAGAGTGAGAGGGGGTAGAGATGCAATTAGGAAATAAGAAAGACTCAAAGAAGGATACAGAGAGCGATGCAGAGGGATGGGAAAGAAAAGAAAAAGACGCAGAAGAGAGTTACAGACAACGAGATAACGAGAAATAGAGATCTGGAGAGCAATGCCAGAAGAAACAAAAACAGAGAAGGAAGGAGAGAGAGAGAGAGAGAGGGGGGGGGGTAAATCATTCTTTCAAGCCCCCCCCCCCTCCCCTTCTCCCTCTATCTTTCTCTGTATTCCTCCCTCTGTCTAACTCTTTATTATTCTCACATTGCATCGGTTCTTTTCCTTTCCTCTCTCTATCTTTAATTGATCAACATGATCCTACATGACGTGAGAGAGCAAATTAAAGACGAAAGAATTAAACAAACACAATCATTATAAACTACAGAAAAGAATCCTAAAGTAAAAAAAAATAGTTTAAATGCCTTAAACCAAGTCTCTACATGGACGGACTTCCTAGATATTTGGGGCACGCTAGTTCTAAAAATTTAGTTTGTTTTAGAAATTATCAAATTTGATAAATAGATTTTTATTCCCCGCGGCAGAGAATTTCAAACCAAACGCGTTTCCAGCCCGCCGTAACCAAAATCATCGTATGATTAGCAAACTATTCTCAGGCGGTCTTCCAGCAGGGCGTTTGATTCACCGTTCAAGGGTATGATCGATCTATTGTTAATCAGCAGAACGGGAGGAAACTGTTCAGTCGATCCTTACGTCTAACCGCCGCTTAACGGTACATGCCTGTTTGTTTGCTCTTCAAACCGCGGATATTTCATTTTTGCTACGTGTATAATAGTTCACAGACCCATGATTCATAATTATCTATTATCAAGGTCTATTGTAAGGGTATGTTTACACAAGAAGCACCGTAAAAAAAAATAGGTAGAATGCAGGTCCAAAAGGTACAAAACAAAAACAAAACACGTGATCTTTCGGCTTTACGCCTTCGTCAGTCAAAAAAACAAGAACAACAAATCACACAAGAATATTCACATATTAAATAAATATTGTGTCACCAAGACACAAAAATGACAAATGAACGTAATGAATATATTTCTGTTTAATAACTCAGCGCAGTTTTCTATGGATTCACATTCATTGCAATATAAGTGAAATGTGTTATAGGAGAAATTTAACGACTCCTAAGTTTCTTGATGAACCTTAAACGACTTTTGAAAAATAATCATCTTTCAAGAGCACGGTATCATTTTGCCTGAAATGAAAGGTTTTCGTTCATTGTTTTGATATCCACAATGCATTTACTTTGTCCGTAAAACAATGTACAATACCGCGGCCGTTCCATCGTTTTTTTTTTTTTTTGTTTTTTTTTTGTTTGTTTGTTTGTTTAGGTGGTTTTTTTTTAATGAACGAACGAGTCGTGCAGATAATTATTATTTTCAGATAAGTTTTTCACGACTGATTGTGTAGGAAGAACACCCTATTAAACATTATATCAACTTCCGGTGACCTACATACATTAAACAATAGGAATTTAAATATATCGACTATATCTATCGGATATTTATCTCCCCCCATCTGTCTTATATTATTTACAACAAGAGTAATTTTTTTTAATTCCCTGGATCAGGACATTGATATTTTTTCCGACATCCATATTGGTGTGTAAGAGACAAAGGACAAATGAAAAAAAAAAGCATTGTAAACTCACGCGTACTGAAACTCGAAATGGGACATGACCATTTGTGAAGTTGGATACACATTATCATAACTCGTTTCAAACATCGATAGCATCCATATTTCGTATCCTCTACGATGGGAATGAGTGTACCTTGAGGACGACACTGTCAACAAAATCTAAACAATAGGCAACCGATTTTATTTTAGGTCTAGTCTTGATGAAGATCTAGAAATCTTGTTCGCCGTGAATGTACTCGAGATCCCTCTAATGGACGTAGTCTAAATTCTGAAATGTAAGACAGGACAGAAGTGCGTGTTAATTCCTTTTACACCCAACTGCTTTAGTTTAATAACATCCATACCATCTATAATCTAGATCTAGATATAGGTTTATAGAGGGGGCAGATCGCTGGTATGATTTTAACTGTTTACAGCTAGTCGCTAATTTTCATTCCAAGCCCGTCCCTAACCACTGCTACGCGCTAAAATTCCAATTGTAGACCTAGATCTATCATCTGGCCTAAATTTATATCACAGCCATATTTTTTTGGCAATTGTTCACTGTGCATCTAGTCTAGATCTAGATCTATGTCATTAATCGGTACCCATTAATCATCATAGATCAGTGTTAATTGAGCAACTGTGCCAATATTGCACGGTGTTATTTGAGCAGCTGCGCCAGTAATGTTCATTGTTATATGAGCATCTCTGCCAAGAATGTCCAATGGAACAGCTTTGAACCCTAATTTATTTAAGGTTATAAGGCTATAGATTGCTTATTACTGTTAACTGAGCACCCAGTGTTTAACAAGCAACTATTTGACATATCATCCCCTATATCATACTGTTCATACTGTAATAGTATAGAAGTAACAAATTAAATCCCCTGATATGTAATGTCACAACTATAAGAACCTTATATGTAGGACTTCGGATTCAGTACGTTGGTTTAATATATTAAGATGTAATTTAGGATGTTGCAACTACCTTTCTTGTGGAATTAAATTTCTTTCTTCTGTATTACCAATACAAAAACCCAGCCCGATCAAATGAAGCCCTCTTTAGTATGATAGAGGTATGGTACCCATTTGGAAGTCCTTCCATCGTAAAATAAGAAAGAGTGCCAATAAGTAAATAAGGAATGAGGAAGGAAAATTGTGAGGAACAGATGTATGTGGAATTGGAGAGAAAACAAAAGTGGGAAGGAGAGAGTGTAAATAAGCAAGATAAAAAGAGGATTAGACAGATAAAGAGAGAGACTGGAGTGCGCACTATTGTGGGCTTGAGTGCCAAAATATAATAGCAATTAAGGAATTTTGATATAGAAAATATTTGGGAGGCAAGACAGTAGGAGGGTGAGGCAGAGTGGATGGTGAGAACCATATGAGGGAGGCCTGGTGTTAACTTTTAACAAAATTAAAAACACGCACTAAGAAGAAAATGACACTTGTGTAGGGTTGCGCATTGTCTTCCTTTACAGGTAAGTCATACGTTTACTTTGCCTTACGTTCTTCAATCGGCGGGGCGTGTGCTAAGAGTAAGAGCTCTCTCTCTCTCTCTCTCTCTCTCTCTCTCTCTCTCTCTCTCTCTCTCTCTCTCTCTCTCTCTCTCTCTCTCTCTCTCTCTCTCTCTCTCTCTCTCTCTCTCTCTCTCTCTCTCCCTGTCTCTCTCTCTCTGTCTCTCTCTCTCTCTCTCTCCCTCTCTCTCTCTGTGTCTGTGTCTGTCTGTAATATTTTCAAGCTTTTATTATAACTTTCTTCAAACCTCTGACGCCTAAGTGTTTTGAGTTTATTTACATCAGAATATTAAAAGCATATTGTAAAAATCTTTTCTTTTTTTTTTTTTTTTGTTACTGGAAATGATTGTGAACACCAAAAGTTAGTAACGAGCCGTTGATAAAGTCCGCAGAAAGAAACTTTTGGTTGTTTCCTCTATCTGCTACTTAACGATCTATCACAACAAGATCTGCAAACTTCATGGAGCTTTTGATTGCATTCAGATTCTAAGTGCTGCTCCATATTTAACAGTGTTGGTTTGAGGCTTCTAAGGTAGATCTATAGTGCAGAGTGTTATTTGCGGGTAGTTCGTGCAGACCCGAGCGTGTGGAATTATTTTTAAAAAATCATATAAAATCACTGAAAAACTCTTCGCACTTGAAACTTTCACAAGTTCTTTATATTAATCTTTTTAATATCGGGAAACAATTTTTAAGTGATAAAATTGTTTCACTTTTGAAATATTCCTATTAAACTGAGTTGTTATGAAAATCAAGACTTTTTTCTGTTCTTTTACTAGAAGTATGAAGATTCACCTGCACCGTCTAAACACTTTATAATTGAGAGATAAAAAATATAGCGTTGTACTCAGGACAATTTCAGGTTTAAAATGATTATTTGTTTGATATACTTGGTGTTAATGAGGCCAGACTTATTGCGATGCAAAAACAAGTAAAAAATCCCAATATTACATTTAACAGCAGTGCACCGTCATGCACAGGCACACACGGTTGTAGCCTGCCTGACAGGTGATTGATCACCGATCCGCCCACTAACTGCGGGCGTCTGAGTTACGGTCTGGAAGCAAACTAAGTTGCCGCTTTTTGGTCTGTTTTAACAGCCGTGCAATACACATTATATTATCTTTGATGATTATTCATCAATCATTAGAGCTCTGAGTTCTGATAAATACAAGGTTTCTTAGCTTGTAATTCTGGCATGGTAATATATTCTAACTAATCTTAAGATTTAAATGAGGCTTGATCAGGATCTTTTTTGCCACACCTCTTTTACTAAGTTTCAGTTTAAATCAAATACTTAACGCGCTTAAGTTACTTAAAATTGGATGTGGTTGACATTATGCAGCATTTTGATAAATTCACAAAAAGTGGAATTTTCAACATAGCTCATTTTGGAAAGTGTACAACACAACTTAAGGATTATTTTTATATAAAAATTACTCGTAACTGAAAGGATATTGACAGCTTTGATACTAGATAATTTTTTTTTTTTTTTATGATTAGTGGCCTTTCTGACTGACATTTGAATTGGAAAATTTATGATCTTTAGAATCCAGCTGCTGGGAGTTAATTCTCCGTGAAATGAGAAATTTGCGGGAAAGTTGTTATATTTTACTTTATAAATAATCTAAAGTTTGTAATGCACTATATTTTTCAATCACTTCTTCATTGAGAATAAATAAAAAAAAATAACATTGTGACGATAAGACTAGTTTAACATGATTTAGATGTGATCTAGGTCTACATTAGATAAAATCATAGATCTTGTGCAGATTGAAAACAATAGACTTCAAACAAGAAATCTTATTATTAGAACTAGATCTAAATCTAGTTTAGAGAATTCTTAAATGTTTTTAACTTTTCATGGGCCAATAATTACAGAGTTTCTGTCATGTCATCTTGATTTACTCCAGTTCTTTTTAGGATTTCACAATGGATCTTGATAACTGCCAAGATCTAGATCTAGATGAAAAAAGAACTGTCATGTGGTAGATATTAGAAGATGAAATAAGAACAATCCGGTGTTGGAAATAACTGCTAAGTCTGGATGTAAAGATGGAGCGATGGTGAAAGGCAGTGTAAACGGCAACTGAACAATTCAGCAGAATCAATGTTCTGCATGATTTCAACTAAAATACCAATTTCCATATCTTCATTGATAATTTTTAAAAAATCCGAGATATATATATATATATTGTCTTGATTTATTCCTTCTTGGAGGTGAAAATATAGTTAGGAAAAATAGGAATATTTCTATAAATTCAGAAAAGGACCAAATTTCAATAAAAAATCTGAACGATTCCGATCAAATCAGAATGAATGGCAGATCTGTATATCCTATATAATATATATATATATTATATATAATATATATACAGAGATGTCATGTGGTAGATATTAGAAGATGAAATAAGAACAATCCGGCATTGGAAATAACTGCTAAGTCTGGATGTAAAGATGGAGCGATGGTGAAAGGCAGTTGTGTAAACGGCAACTGAACAATTCAGCAGAATCAATATTCTGCATGATTTCAACTAAAATACCAATTTCCATATCTTCATTGATAATATAAAAAAAATCCGAGATATATATATATATATCGTCTTGATTTATTCCTTCTTGGAGGTGAAAATATAGTTAGGAAAAACAGGAATATTTCTATAAATTCAGAAAATCAGAAAAGGACCAAATTTCAATAAAAAATCTGAACGATTCCGATCAAATCAGAATGAATGGCAGATCTGTATATACTATATAATATATATATATATATATAGACAGAGATGCCGAAAAATCCAGGAACTCCCGTATTTGTTGTATCACGGAAACCCAGATTTTTTTCATTTGTAGCAGCATTTAGACTGACCCAAAGTAAACAATTATAATCGATTATTTTCATTTTCAAGGATTAGTGTGACCCAACAATGCTACGAAAAAACAAATAGTGAAAATATAATTCTATGAGGAGAACCATAGTTTTCCGTCATGGAGTATCTACCTGTACAAAGGTATAAAACTGGGCGATATATATTATATCGATATGGTGTATTTTTTATTATTATTTATATTTTCAATATCGAAGTTGGTATTATAGTTGAAATTATCTATGATATTGGTCTCATCGAGTTGTTCTATTTGTTTACTTTATCGTACATTCGTCTAAAAAACATCGACCTCTCCATCTTCACGCCCAGACCTTGCGTTATGTCCAACAAAGCAGATGTGCAATCAACATCTGCCTTTTTTTTTGTAATCAAGACTGTTGGTTTTAGTTATGTGCTTCGAATGTGAAGATTTTCCTTTGTTTTAGAGATCATAGCTGGATAAAAGGTATCAATCTGTTCCTTTGTTATTAAGTATCAGTTTTGTTAGCCCCCTTCAATGAAAGTCGTGCATTTCACCTAGATGTGGATTTTAGCTTTTATCATTTTAGTCCCTTCTTCCTTTTACAAAGTGATAAAGTAAAACATTTCACGTAGCAAGCTAATAGCATTATAATCGATTTGCAACAAATTATTTTGTAATTCTTGTGTGTTAATTTTGTAACTCTTCAACACACTAATTATTGTTTATGTATTCCATATATTTAAGGAAACAAGAATTGAATTTGAATTGTCAAAACTTCAAAAGCAGTACCATATCCCGGCATTTCAAAACATTTCTATATCTTTCAGATGGCAGAAAATGTTTGGCTCTGCCCCTGGGGAACAAATAGACTAAGACTCGGGGGGTAGTGTGTGTGCAGTATTCACCATGGATCATCAGTAGTAAGTGATACTTAATTGAATTACACTTGCAGTTATCACTTTTGAATGAAAAAATGTTCTTATTTTAGTGGCACTATGAAAACTTTTAAAATAAATTTCAGAAGGAATGATGAGGGAAGCAACATTGTTATGGATTACTCTTTTTTTTTTTTTTTTTTTTGGGGCGGGGGGGGGGGGTTATATCCTTCACAACCTCTAATCTCAGTGTTTAGATCTTCTGTGATCCGAAAAATCTAGATTCTTTTAAAATTTGTGAAATTATTCTCCCCAGAAAAAGCACTTTAAATAACTTGCCTTGATATTGGTATTATATTTTGTTATTTGCTTCTTTTGACTCAATAAATTTATTGAATGCTGAGGAAATACAATTCCTCGGATATTTCACAAGTCTTAATACTGTTTAATTGAAAGCAATAAATGTGGATCTTATCATGGCAAAAGATCAACAGGCTGTTTTCTTGTCTTTAGCTTTTTGATTTTCAACTGTCAATTTGGCAATTGATATTCAAGAGCGCATAGCAAACAACAACTTGATTGAGGAAATGTACAGGAAGCTCTTTCAATCTGAAATTAGTCCTCTTGCTTTGCATTGATCATGTATACTTTACACACCTAATTAGGGCAACAGATTTTTGTTCATAGCAAATTAAAAAAATCAAGAATGGAGGCAGTTGGATGCTTCAGTGAGATTTTTATTAACCAACTAAAATTCATTTTTTTTTTCTTCACTCAGATTAGATAAGTGGCAGAGGGGTGTGTGGGTTGTAAGAGAGGTCACTATGAAGCTGCCTTTGGCTGTTGAGGCGAGTGTGGCTGATGAGCTGCGGACTTGGTTGGCTCTAGAGTTACAGCAGCTCAACGATGCTTCAAGCACAAAGTGAGTTGTTTAACTGTTCTTATTCCTGACTCTTAGTTTTAATGTAAAATTATGCAATTTTTTAAGCCTTGCGCTCTGGAATGTCTTATCCATACACCGTTGATAAAATAAGAATGTATAATGTATTCTTGTCTTTGTCCAAAAATCAACTCTTCAAATGAGGACTTTTAAGAGGGGTTTTGCGGAACAAAAATTTTGCCCAAAGGTTTTTATTACAGCATTCTCAATATCGTTAAGCTGGGTTAGAAATTTTATACGACGGCTATGACAAATTTCATAACAAATTAATGGTCATAGAATGAGCTTCAAGAAAATGCAAAAACTTTGTGAACAAAATGAAAATTGAATCGAAAATTTTTGGTCTAAAAAGGATGGAAATGATTTTGTAGCTAAAAACGTGGCAGTTTTTTATTGAAGGAGGTTAAAAAATACAACTTAATAAATACAGCCACGTTGTTCTTTTTATATTAATTCATATTACCTCAGCTATAATATACTGTCCAAATTTCTTTAATTGGCTGTAAAAGGGCTATGCAAGACACTTATATATGTATCTTATCGGAAAGTAAAAAAGTAAAGAGAAAAAAGAGCTGCTTACTGCACAACGGCTCTTTTTCACAACATACATCATAAGATGATCTATACTTGTTTCAGTTTTACCACAAGTAAACATTTCAAAAGGCTTTCTCAATTATAAGAGGAGTTAACTTTCGCAATTTAGTTTCAGAGGATTATTATAAACCCGCCTACTACTGGTGGCTGGTTGCAGCTGCTCACATGAATTGAATATCTAGTATCTGCCGACAGTGGCTGATTGCACTTCAAGAGTTAAATGTGGTTTGCAAAATTTAAATCAAAAGCTATTCGAGAAAAATACTTATAATTACAGCACTATTGTTTTGACATTTTTTAGATCAAAGAAAGCAGTTTGATGTGCAAGAAGAAAGTTTTAAACTTCAAGAAACTTCGCTTGTACGTTCCATTAAAAATTATGCTTTTGTTGAAGATTTAGATGAACAAAGCATATCATTTAATTATCCTTATCAAAATTTTTTACATGTCTGTAAGCAATTAAAACATTCCAATTCTTCTACTTTAAACAATTAAAATTTGATTTATGTAATTTTACAGTCAATTTGCTCACCATGTGGTGACCATTCTTCTTCATGAGGACTTGGACATTGAGGATGAACCACTTTCATCTGGCGATGATTTCCTAAAGGATATCTTCAGCATGAGACAAACAAAAACCAGGGAGAAACAAAAAAGAGCAGCTGTAGAATTTCTGAGGAGTGCAGTTTGTAATGTAAGTTTTGTTCTCCATCCTTTCTTGCTTACGGTTTGGCCAGTAGGCAAATATTTAGCAGTTTACTTCCTAAATGCATCTCGCTTTATGTTGTTTAAGTATTAGTAGTTTTATCTGTACTCTTTTCATAGATAAAGTTCTGTTAATAAACTTAAAGAAGAATGAGTAAAGACATGAAAGCAGTTGTCTCTTATTTTTTTCTCTGAAATCAATAAGCTATGCTTTAGTCTGAAAGAAAAGGGATCAAAGTAGTGGGTGATAGAGTGGAAGATGGGGTTCCTTCAGTGGTGATAGATAAAGAAAATAAGAAGAGGGTAGAAGTTAGATTAAAGTAACATCATAGTAATTAGTATTGGAAACTTGGTATGAGCTAGAGAAGAGAGTAAGATTTGGATAAAAAGAGGGAATCGGGGGAAAAAAGTCAGACAGTACCCCAAATTTGCCCTGTTTTTTGAAACCTCAACACTATGATTTAAAAAAAAAGTCACTTTTAAAGGTTGAAAATATACTGATCTCTCAATTTTTCAGCCTTTTTGCTGGTCCACTACTTTACAGGATACAGAATCAGATAGAAAGCACAGCCACTTAGTTTTAGGATCTTACGCTCTGGTCAGATTCTAATGTATAATAATATGTTTAAAAAAATGTTTTTCAAACTTATCATTTGTTGCAATCTGAAATCTGAATTTTTTAAAAGAAAGCTAATGCTCTGAAAATTGCCACCCAGGAGGCCAAAACAACAACTATTGTGAATATAATGTAAAGCGAAGTCGTTTTTTTAAACTGATTTAAATACTTTCACAGGGAAATCCTGCTTATGTTGATATCCAGATGGTTGTTGAGGAACTTATGCAGAAAATCGATGCTACAAAAAGCAAAATGCAAAGTCGAAAACCATCAAAAAGGAGTAAGATTATTATCTTTTTTTTTTGTTGTTGTTTAAACTTGTAAAGTGTTGTTTTGTGGATTAAATGTGGTTGAATGTATGCTCTGTGATGAGTGTAGTTAGGCTTTTAGTTTGTAAAATTTTCAGAGTTAAACCTCTTAGGGTTTTATTTCAATAACTAAGATCTCATAAAGAAGGTCTTTGAAATGGATTATCATTATTAGCCTGTTTAAAGCTTCAAAATTTATGGTTCTGGAAGAGTTAACCTTATTTTGCATTTAGCACGCGAAAGCTTAATCTAGCCTTATTTGGGTTGAGATTTTCAAAGTGAACAAAGAAAGAAAAAAAGGAAATCTGTGTTGTTTTGTAGTTTGCTAATCCAACTTATCTAATTTCCATAACTCAAAATTGTTAATGTACGATGGCAGGCTGATAAATAAGGGCCGTTTTTGAATAACTTTTTTATTTGAAGGACTACAGAAGCAAGTTACACATCAAATGAAAGCTTAGAGTCTCACCTATCTGATGAACTATCATTTTTCAACATAGTCACCATCGCGTTCAATACAGAGGCGCCAGCGTTGTACAAGTTTTCGCATTCCGTCGGCGAAGAATTCTGGTGTCTGGGATCGGCACCAAGTGCGAACATCCGCCTCAACTTCTGCATCGGTTTCATAGTGATTTCCTTTGAGATGTTTCTTCAGCAAAGGAAATAAGAAAAAGTCAGACGGGGCCAAATCAGGACTGTATGGCGGATGTGGTATGGTAGGAAGTTCCAACTGCTGTAAAGTGCACTGGGTTTGGCGACTGGTGTGTGGCCGAGCATTATCGTGCTGGATGACAACGTCTTTGACTTTGTCCTGTCGAACCCGTCTGAGTCGGCCCTTCAATGCACGCATATCTCTCTGAATTTATTGTTGTGCCTTGCTCCAAAAAATCAATATGGACGATACCTTCCATGTCCCAGAATATTGTCAGCAAAACCTTTCGAGCTGATGCGACGACTTTGAACTTCTTCAGGGCTGGAGAGTTCTTGTGTCGGTACTGCATAGACTGCATCTTGCTCTCTGGGTCATAGTGATGCACCCAAGACTCGTCACCAGTGATGATGCTCCGCAGAAAACGCTCGCCGTCATGAGTGAATCTTTCCAACAGTTGTGTACAGATCGTTTTCCTCTGTGCCTTCATTTCCACAGTGAGCTGTCTCGGTACCCATCTTGCCGAGACTTTCCTGTAACCAAGGTGGACTGTGATTATGTGATGAACTCGTTCTTTTGAAATGTCAAGCGCATTTGCAATGTCTTTTTGTTTCACTCTTCTATTTGCAACAATCATTTCGTCTACCTTCTGTTGGTGCATAGTGTCAGTTGCAGAGACCGGCCGCCCGGGCCTTTTGCGATCACGGACTGTTGTTTCTTTAGGGTCTTCTCCTCGATAAAATCTCGCCCACTTTCGAACTTTACCTTCAGTAAGACAAGCATCACCGTATACAGCTTTCATTCTCTTGTGGATGACAACTGCAGAACATCCTTCTGCAGTAAGAAACTCGATAACAGAGCGTTGTTTCATAAGGTGGTCATTTCTAGAAGCCGCCATTTTCTCACCGACCGAGATCGCTGCACACATATTGCAACGTCACTGATTGTGAACGCAAATGACGTCACACAGATCTATTTTGTGAAGTGTGGTTAGACAATTGGTTCGAGAGTATGCATGCAAAATGTGAAGTTTCTAGCGCGGTTATTTTTAAAGTTACAAGAAAACAGCCCTTTATTATCAGCCTGCCCTCGTAATTACCTTCTTCGTGGGGTGGTGTCTGCATGTAAGATAACTTGAGAAAAGGATCTAATGTTATTAACTCAAATAAGTAAGACAAGCAGTTTGGGAACTTGCTTCTTGTAGAGTAAATAAGGACAAATGAAAATCTTGGTAGGCCTCGTTCTGGATGCATTTTTCTGACCTTGAGCCTGGAAATGTTAACTTGGTGCTAATTTGTAGTCCTTGTATATTGATTTAGCTTTCAAATTCTCAATTTTTTCTCTATCTTATAATTATAATACTGTTGCAGATATCTTCTTCATGAAATAAAAAAAAGCAGTTTTTGCCCAGAAAACTCTATGTTGTATTTATACAAAATTTCATAACTGAATAGAGATGTAATGAACAATAAAAGAAATGAATGACTGTTAAAACTATTTAGAAATATTTCTGTCACCAACAAATTTAGATGAAATTGTAAATATAGATTCATAATTGTAAAATACATTTGTCAACGCCTTCTTTTTAGTACATATAGAGGGTAACGGAAAGAATCTGAGAAGACTTGAGTTATATTAAAGAAATAAATTATTATTAAAAGCAAGCAATATTTCGTTGTTATTTATGTCCTACCAGTAAACAATTCCTTTGAGAGGCTAAAAGTAAACTGGATTAGCAATGTTGGGCAGAAATAGCACAAAATGAAGATAAGAAATGTCCAAAGTGAGTTCATTAATATTCTCTGAGCATATTTTCATAGCTATGTCATAAAACATTTTTGTTTCTACTTCATGTTCATTTTTACATTTGACAAAGTATATTTTGTTGTGTTTAAGTAAAAAAATATTACTTTTAACTTGATTTACAGGTCTCCTTGCACCACTTGCAGTGAACATCGACTCTCCTGTCAAAAAGATTGGGGTTAAATGTGGTGCAAGTGAACAGTAAGTGATTGCTGTAGTTTAAACAATTTCTTTTGATTGCACATCCATATAGTAATATTATAAAAATATACCCTTAACAAGCATGATAACTTTTATTTGGAATGATTTTTGGAGGCATGATAGTTGGAAATGAAATAAATAGGTTTCCTCTCTTGCCTCACCATGGCGACACAAAAATCTGTTTTATCCACGCTCTGGAAGTTTTTTTAAGTTTGACTTTTATGGAAATATTTCCTATTAGTGACCAGTGTTGCCACCTCACCAGTTCTCAGTACATGAAAAAGTGACTGAGTTAAAGTATGGGTCCGTTATAAGAACATACCCTTTATCCTATAGCTCACTTTCAGTCTTGGACTAATGACTGTTTTGAACAGCTTTCAATGCTTTCTATTCCAATTGCTTTTCCAGTATAGACTTCTGCTCCTACCACATATCCAGTTTCTCCCTCACACGACTTAAGTTTTGATACCCCACAGGGTGGGTTTGTCTTTTATGTATTGCTTTATTGACAACTGTATCTTGGGCATCATCCCTTCATCAATGCTTAGATAGCAGGGTAACCGAATTAGTCTTACAATTTGTGGATCATTTTCATCAATGATTTGTAAAAATGTCCAAATTGCAAGGAACTGATACTCAGAGGTGCCTATGGTCACGGAAAATCCAGGAAACTCCCGAATTTGTTGTATCCTAGAAACCCAGATTTACTTGCAAAATCTCAGATTTTTTAATTTTGTTTCATTATCTAGACTAACTCAAAGTAAACAATTATAATCAGTTGTTTTTGTTTCGTGATTAACGTGACCCAACAATCCTACGAAAAAACAAATATTGAAAATATAATTCTACGACGAGAACGATAGTTTTACGTCATCAAGTATTAACTTGTTCGAAGGTATAAAACGGGGCGATATATATTATATCGATATATGTATTTTTTTTATTATTTATATTTTCAATTCCATTATCGAGATTGGTATTACAGTTGAGACGATCTATGATATCGGTCCCATCGAGTTGTTCTATTTCAGTATTTGTTTATTTTATCGTACATTCATCCGAAAAAAAATCGTTCTCTCCATCTTCACACCCAGACCTCGCCATTATGTCCAACATTAACAAAGAATCATTCTGATTTCTTCATCTGAAAATAGTTAATGCAACAAGGCAGTTTCTGTTTGTCAAGATACATTCTAAATCTTGTGGAGTATTGAGATCGATTGGGAAATCCTGAATACAGGTAGAGCTAGCTCTTGATCTAGATAGGTTATCAAAACCAGGCATGACATGAGTCTAGATCTAGGCCTATTATTATAGTACGCGATTTTCATTTTTTCATTATTTTTTGTTCAAAAAAAAAAAAAGGAGGTGATTTTCATTACAAGGTAAATAATTATAAGCCTAGATCTAAATGTTAGAATGTTATTTTCTCTTTTTTTACACGGCCAGGCAAGGCCTAGTGAGACGTTCTAGACCTAATCGAAATTTATCATATTCAACTCAGATGTCCTTTAAAAAGAAAAGATAAAGAGAGCAGCCCTCAATATTTAAGCGAGAATATAGGCCTTAATGTATACTCTGATGAGTAAGCTTTTATGGCGCCTTAGTTGAGCCAATAAAATACATGTACAGAAAGCAGTAACAACTAACATTTGGGGGACACAGCTGTAGATGAACAACAACAGGTCATTCAACGTCTTAATATGAGCACAAAAAAAAAATAAACGAGCTGAATCTGAAAGAAAAAAATGCTTCACAATCATGGCTCTAATTGTACAATCCAATTTTGTTTAGATGGAAGGAGGTGGGGGAGGGTAGAGGGAGAGAGAGAATGCTCTTGCCTAGGCTGCTAGCAGTGACCGATTTTAAAAAGTTCAGTGAAAAATTGTGTGTCCACTTCTCATCCCTGATATTATTATTCCTTTGACACTTAAGTCTTAACTTATTTGTTTCCAACAGCTGTTTGGTTGATTTTATTAGAGCTTTAAGTGGAATTGGCAAACACTGATGTCTTTTTTTTAAAATTCGCATAGTCGCGCTTTGTCCCTGATTTTGGTGGGTGGTTTCCCTGAAAGGCATAGGTTGGGGTAGGCACCTCTGGATACTGTGATACCAAAACCATTGGGTAAAACCTAATATATTCCTTCCATTGCTTGACCAGTGATCTTATAAATGCCATATATAGGCGTATGCCTAAAGACTTTCATGTCTTCTTCCATAACTGGTTCAAAGTTTTTTGCATAATTATTTTCTGGTTTATTTTCCTTCACTTAAGAAGCATGAAGTACACGTTGTACATGAGTTTTTCCCAAACTCATCATCAAAAAATAGCTCTAGAAAAGTAAGTGTTGAACTTTTATCTGTCACTAATGGTAGAAGGTTTATATCCCTCTTTGTCATTGACCATTTCCCTGTCCTCTTGCATCAGGAGCTCAACCTAGCTTTTGATGAAGATCTATGCCTACAACTTGGTCACAGTCGTTGGCATTCTCTGATTCGAGGTCACCAAGAGATTTGTTTTTTCTAGATCTAGTTCCCCTTTTCCTCTTTATCTTAAATGTTCAGATAATCTATGGCTTGATGCTGAAGATGTGTCTTGGGCTTGCTTCATTTTGAACAAAATTATCAATTTTCTTTCTCAAATGTCAAGAAAGACCACTCAGGAGCTACCATTATGGTAAAGAAGCATTACAAAGTAATAAAAAGTGATTGTTTAATTTTAGACCAAGGACTACCCTTTTCATATTTATGAAGCCTATCCCGGTCCCACTCTAAAAGGAATCTTGCCATTTCTTACAAATGGAATCTGGGTGAGCCTGGAATTTGGGCCCAAGGGTTTAAAGTAAGCCATGTTGATAAATATAAGAGAGGAAAGAAAAGGTATATAATGCCTTTTTTAACATGTTTCTTTCTATGAACTGTCTCAATACATTCTCATTGTTCTTATCAGACCCTATGAATATTTATTCCAAAAAATATTTCTACTCATTCTAGTTTTTACTTTGATAGAGTATATAAGATAAAAAAAAAAGATACCAAAAGCATGAAAAAAGAGAAGAATTCAGTGAGATGATCTCAACTGAGAGCAATAGAATCCATAGTTGAAGTAAAAGAATAATTAAATAACAGCTGTGCCAAATAGCAATCCAGGTAAAAAAAAAGTCTTTAAGAATGCAAAAGAATAATAAAAGGTTGAAATGCAAAGACGTCAATAAACTGGAAAAAGTAAGTTTTTGCCTGCACTTAAACTCTAACAAGTACACCGCACTGCAGTTAATTGAAGCTATATATGTTTAGAAACAGAATTATTTACAGTGATTTCTTTCAAATCCTCAGGCTTTATAATGAAGCTTTTCCATCTTTATCTGGAGAAGAATCGCCACATAAAGGAGGGCCCTCCATCACCATCCCAAACTTTGCATGGAACAAGTCCCCCGGTTCAGGAAAGGAAAATCAAAAGAAACGAATAGGTAGAAGAATTGGAAGCAGATGCACTTGGCTATTTCGCAGTCCAGAGGAAGCCAGTGCTTGTGATATAGCCAGAGAGACTGCTGCGGTGGTTCTTGAAGATTTGTCCTTTTCTACTAAAGAAGCAATGGAAGTTTGGGCACCCTCTCACACTAGCTCCACACCCTTCACAAACGCACCAGTGTTTTGCTGGACATCTGCTTTCAGCAGGACCAACTTGATGACAAAGCCTTTTTCTCCATCTACAGTCCCTTTGCAATCACTTCAGGAGTCTATGGAAGTTTCCTTTACCGTGAAGATCATCATCCCAGTAATAGTTGGGGACAGGGCCAATACAGCATGTCCAGGTTGTCCTCATGTAAATACTATTAGTAACTGGGAAGAGATGGGCTTTAGCCCAGTATCACTAGGAGCAAATGGTAAAGCCAAGGAGCAAAGAAAGAGGAATAAAAAGATGACCAAAAAGTACATGAGTTCAGACAATGAAGTGAAGTTTTATCTTTGTCAAGATGATGACAAAGATGAGTCACTTCCAAATGATGGGGAAAAGGTTGAAACACACGTTACTAATTGTGACGAAGAGATAGAAGGTCCAATCTCTTTTCCAACACACTATGGCTCGTACTGGCAGGATTTGATCAGTAAAGGGGCAATTTCTCTCTATCCACCTTTTGATGCACAGCAGGAAGAGATTTGCTGTATGAGATCAAGCACATGGACCAATCCTCTTGATCAATGTCTTAGAAATGATGTGTTAACGCCAACAGATGAGTTACTTGAGGTGACAGATAGACAACTATCTAAAGTAAAATGTATTGAGCTAGGTGAGATTAAAGAATGCGCCACCAGCGTACCTGATGACTTAAATGATGGAAATGAAGAGCATATCAGGATAGCCACTGATGAAGACTTAAATGAGATCTTTGGCAAATATATACACAGTCTGACTGAAGCTGACTGTAATATGGGAGCTGACCATACGCTGTTTAGACCAAGCACGGATTTACACTTGTCGCGAGATAATAAGGTAATTGAAATCTCAACACCCATTAAGCTGCACCCACACAACTATGAATGTGTTGCTTGGGACTCACCATGGCACACTACTGAGTGGGATGACATCAATCAGGACATTCTTGCTGATCTAATGGGTACTAAGAAAAAGGAAGGCAATCCTTACCTTCCTCCTCAGCTTGCCTCATGTGTAAAGTCAGAGCACTCTCAGTTCTTACAGGTATGGTCCATTGCAAAGTACAAAATTTACGTTAAATTATGTAAAACATATAATTGTTATTAACTAGGTGTAGTCTGGTATTTGGTACAGGATATTATGTTTATTCATTTATAAAGCAGAGACACACAATATCTCAATGCATCAGTGTAGATTTTGTATTATCTTCCATTGATTTTAATTTCTTTTGAAAATAAAAATAATTTTAAACTATTGAGATAAAAAAAGTGTTTTAGTGCGGACAATTATAAAGGCTGTGCAGCAGGAAATGCACTTCACTATTTGATCACATCTTTTAGATGCTTCGGTATTTATTTTTTAAATTGCCACAGGTTGGTTGTATTTTTATCAAAGCATGCTATATTGCTTCCATAGATTCTCTCTAAGGATCCTGATCATATAATTTTGTCCCCATACTTTGATTTATTAAGAGAAAATTTAATTTCTTCAATATTTGATTGTTTCAGAGTGCCTTTGTCAATGCTTTTTTCTCAAGCCCTCATCAGGATATTTATTCACAGGTAATGCATTCAACTTAAAGATATTTTCATTAAAACTTATTACCCCTTTTTATGCTGTGAATGTCCACAACTATAAGTTTACATTATAAATTGTCTGAAACATGCCGTTTGATAACAATTATAGTCTTGAAAAGATTGATCACAAAATTGCATTGTTCAAACAATGTAGTCAGTCCAAGCTATAATGTTTGGGAATAGCAATAATGCAAAAGTTATAGTAAAGTTTATAGAGAACCTGTACTATTAAACAGGTGAGAGTGATCCCTCATGAAATCAGCTCAAATTATATAGACTGCACAGTGTTAATATTATGGTATATTGCACAGTTAAAGATCAAACTTACTTTAACCTAACATGTATGGACATTTAAAAAAAAAGTGCCGATTTCACTCAAAACCTTGATGGGTTTATACATAAGTTATGTAAAAATAAATAATGCATAAAAATATTCCTGCTCACCATAAATTTTTTTTATACTCTGGATTTCCTGATTTTAGACTTAATTAGAGAACTTGCACAGACTGAAACTGCTTTATCTTACTGATTTGTAGTAAGAGCTGTATTATTCATACGTCTGGGGATCAGTTAGAACATCTGATGCCTAAGTCACACTTGTAGATATCTTGATGATTAAGACAAAGCTCTCTAAGTGTTTGCAAAAGTTAATAATAATTTCAGTCTAGTATATGATTCATATTTTGAAAAAATTATGTTGAAAAATATTTTTTTCTCAATACACTGTTTGCACCTTGACACCTGATTCACTTGTAGGCAAAGTAGTTATCAATTTGCACAAGGATGTGTAATTTTATCAAGTACATAATACTCAAGATCAGAATTTGGTATAAGTTTCTTTATAAGTGTTAGCTTTTTAGTCATGAGTGTTTTTTTTTTTTTTTTTTTTTTTTTTTAAATTGATCATCCATGTCCATTTAATAGCCGTTGTTATTTTTATTCTGTCAGGCTTGGAAACCAGTGAGCACACATCAAAGAACCTGCTTTCTACACAGCCTTTACGAGCATCAGTTCATAAGTATGTTTCTAATAAATATTCATCGCTTTCCATCTTAGCTCTACTTTATGTAAATACTGATAAAGTAAGTCATGTTCCAGATCATAATTATTCATAAACCAAATGTCCAGCTCAAAGTTAACTATCAAATCACTTATTATTGTGAAAAAAAATGTTCATAGGAAGTTTTGTTTAATTTGTTATGAAGTCAGTTATTCAGTTATCATGCTGCTGAAATTTGTATTGCTTTTACACCTGTGGTCTCTCTTTGATATATTATACTTTGATGCATCTGAATTTTTTATGTAAAGAATTTTTGTAGTCTGGAATGGTTAAAAAATGTATTTTTGGGTATTCACTTTAGTACATAATAAATTTAAAGATGTGTCCTCAGTTAAGACCCAATTTATGATTTGTTTTTAGAAAATTCAACACGAATAGAGCACCCAGTTAATACTAAATAAAATATATGCATTATACAAATGACAATAGATGTCTAAGGATGTGCAAATATGCATGACTATTTTACAATTTTAACTCAAATATCTTATTTTTATTTTGGTATATAAAAAGATTTGGTGCCAGATGCATATCAAATTTGACTTACATATGTGCAAGACTCACAAAATTGATCTCTCTACTTAATAAGGTTTTTTTTTTTTCATTCCTTCTTTTACTAGGCAAGGGGGTTTTGCAAACTATGATGTTTTCGAGGTTCAAGGCTAAAAGTTTCTAAAATTTAAAATTTTGACTTATGTTCACAAAGTTGAAAGAGTTTATGTTGTAAACTTGATCCATATTCATGTAAAGATCTAAACTTAGTCCAAAAATAGGCCTTTCCAGTGTGAACTCTTTTTTTTTTCTATGCAGATATATGTCAGTTAAAAAAAGTAAAAAAGTGTGAACATGTGGACGCAATGTTCGATTATCAGAGAAATGACTTACAATATAGAAAATATCTTAAATTGGAGTTCATTATTGACTAGCAATTCCTTCATTCTTATAAATTGATGGGTAAATTACATCATTTGCTACCAAATTAGAATTTAGCTTTATATTATAAAAACTTATGGTTAAGCTCTAAAAACATCATCATATGCAATGAAATGGTCAAATAGGTAGGATATAGAATTATTTTAGCCTACCCTCTAGCTTTGAGTCTTATGTAAAATTAGCCTAAAGTTTTGTACAAAAAAATTACATGAATAGGTTTCAGAACTTAATTTAGTTGTTGAACTAGGTTTTTCAGATTTTTTAGGCCCAAATCCCCTACCTTTGCTCTAATCATAATTTTTCAAGTGATACTAAATATATTATCCTTAAAAAACAAACCAATCAAGGTTTTATCTCATCGATTTGAATGAGTCACATGTTTATGTCACTGAAGTTCAAAAGAAGCTTTTATACCATCCTAGCTTTAAACAGCAAATGATATAGGAATTGTGCGAAAATTTAATTCATGGACAGGTCATGAACTGTACGCAGATGAAACTGGTGCAAGAAAGTTTTAACCTGTGTGCTCTAGGTTTAGAAACTATAAATGAAAAATGCGTTATAATATTTTCATTATTACAACTACTCAAATTTTACAGTTATATTGAAATGGGATGCAGTTTGGCTAAAGCTGCATGGAAATTATATTTATTGTCATAGTCAATTAACTTGGATGGAAAAAAATTTTCTCATGAAATTTTTTGATATCTTTGATTTAATTAATACATCACTGGAAATATTATTTGGTAATCACTTAAAATCTGCTAAACCCCATAGTTTTTGCATTTTCAGGACCAAAGATTTGGCCAGTAGAGCTGGTTAAGGGCTCTACATGTTCTAACTGGTTGGAAAACAATTGCAAACTTGGTCTGCTATGTCCATTTTCTCATCCCAGGTATGAAAAATTTCACTTTACTGATATTCAATTACTATTTTATACTGTTAACTAGAATTGATAGAATTATAGTTCTATGCTTCCACTGATTTTTCTGCTAATCCAGCATGGTATGATTATCTATTTTCCAATGCTGAGCTTAATTCTTACTGTTCGGCTTGACACATGATACATAATGGTCGGGTAGTTCATATAAAAAAAAATAAAACTGCTGGCTTGACACACAATGTGGTGGGGCTTTCTTATTTGAATTTGACACTTTATCTTATCCAATCCACAATTATTTTCAACTGAACCAACTCTCTCTAACGGAAGTAAACATGTTATTCTTTCATTTTCTCTAATGTATATGGGATCGAATAATCCGTTTTTTCAACCTTTGTTATTTGGCTCTCTAAAACACCTGCATCAAAATGCGGATTTCTCCTCTCAGACACTAAGAGTTCATTGTACTTTGCATGAAGCACTTATTCTTTATATACTTGGAGAGTTAGATTTATAAAGAATGTGTTGCTGTCGTCATGAAAAACTTGATTATATTAAATGTGTTTGTCATTGATTATGTTAGCATGATTAATATATCTTTAATATTAATTTATATAATTACTCAATGGTGTATCGAATTGCTCATTATCATCTATCTATCTTGCTCAATGATCTGTCAAATAAGATACTTACATTTGGACTGGATTACTGGGACTGGTGCACAACTAATAAAGCAGTGCCAATTATAACAAATATGGGGCTGGAGGAGGATAGGTAACAGTAGTCTCACTAGGTCTTATCTAGTAAAAATCTTTTTGAGCATACTACCATGTGATCTGAAAGACACTACTTTTCCAGTGTTTGCAAATATAAGGGAACTGTAGGAAAAGAAAATAGCAAAGAAGTTGGAAGTCAGGGGTCAGAACAAGTTGACTACCCTGATGGAATGATGAAGAAAGATGGGTGTCGGCCTGAACATAAGCTCATTGTTATGATTCAGAAACGAGTTTTTCCTTCATCTAGATGGTGTAAGAAGGAACGCTGTTCACACAGAACTATTTTTAACCTACCATTTGTTTGTGTGTGTGCCTGTTTTCTATGAATAAAACAACACTTAAGGCTGGTGTAAGGAAAGTTAATGAAGGTGGTAGTTTTGACCAAGCACTACAGATGTAGTCCTGTTCTAGTTTGCATAAATTATGCTAAAATCATGCATTGAAACAGTTAGCTAATGGAGGAAAATAATTACCAAGAAAATATTAACCGTCACACCTATCATTCTCAAATACTTTCAAAGTATTTTTCTAAACCTATGTGGAGGAGACATTAACACAGTGTGTAAACTAAAGACTTCATCCATAAGTATAGGCTGTTATCAAAGCTTTCTTACCAGCTATCACATCTTAGTTAAAGAATCGACTCCGAGATATATAGATAGAGAGGGGGCAAGGGGGCACACAAGCAGCACTGCGTTTCTGGAGTCTTCCTCTGACACTTAGTTATTGTTTCCAATGAACTTTTACATTGGCTCATCGACTTCTTGTTACAGATTCCAAAACTGTCTATCCTATAATCCATTTTAATTATAGCATACGGACTGTGAGGAAAATATTATTTTGGGAAGAGGAGCGGAAATTCTTTGTTAAGAACGTGACTACAGTTTCTTCAATATGAAAGCTATTCTCTTAGAGTTTATATTTGTTAACCAATTTCTGAAATTGATCAAAGAATCCAACAAGTAAAGTACTTTTCTCTTGATAGTAACCTGACCAATGATTTGGAGGTGTGTGATTCGCCTCTACTGTAGCCATTTTGTTTTTCTTTTTGCACCCTTGCCATAATCTCAGCTAATTTTAGAATGCATCCTCGATGGCTTCACTCCGTTTGGTTAAGATGTTTCAAAACCATCAATAATTAGAAGATGATTGCTGTTATAGTTTTATGCTTTTTCTATTGAAAAAAACATTGTGAATGATTTCACAAAGAGTTATGCTATCTAGCTGGAAGTCATGAGCTCTACTTTAAATTGTTGTTAGTGTAAGAAGCTATGGCATCTGCAAGTTCTGTTCAACAATCAAAAGCATTTTGAAGATCTAAGCAAAACTAAATAATTTTATTATAAATTTATCATATGCGCTGTTTATGTTTCCCTTTCTTTTTTAACTTCAAATTTCACACCAATATGCGCTCTTGCAGATGCCATAGCTTCTTACACTAACAACAATTTAAAGTAGAGCTCATGACTTCCAGCTAGATAGCATAACTCTTTGTGAAATCATTCACAATGTTTTTTACAATAGAGTAAAAAAGACCCTGCTCATTTCCATTTGTCAAATTAGAATTCATTTTGAAAATATCTCTGGTAAATTTATAATACCTCTTATTTTCTTTTCTTACAGCATATGATGGCCAAAATATTATCAAGCCAGAACAGTGAGAGAAATGGGGGAAAAGTTAAAAAACTTCACTCATATATTCTCTATCACATGTGTTGCATATTGTGGTTGAAAGCAACGAGCAAACTTAACTAACAAAAAATAAATCATGTAATATGCTTGTCTTTGAATAAATCTATGCTTTTTTATGCATCTGTTTATGAAAGTTGATAATGTTTTTCAGGTTTTCTCATATATCTTGCTTTTTGAACCATATCTTTATTGGAGTTTTTCTAAAAGACTCTGGATGAAAATTATCAGGACCTTGGTTTAGTTCTAGAATTATTTGTTTAGGTCTTGTCTAAGCACATTTTCATATGAATTAGTTTTAATTTTGTGAAATGTCCTCCCAAGTCTCTCTCCAGAGTCTTACAAAGGGAGCAAGTCATTAATAATAATATATAAGCTTATTGTCTTTTCATGTTCTGGCATGGAATGAAGACCTAATTTTTTTATTTGAATTTAATACTTTTGCACTATTGGCCTAATGGTTTTTAGCATGTACTATTTTATTTTATATGTGAAAATGTAGAGTTGTCATGTCAATATTAAAATTAGGGAGAAAAGTTTGATGTGACTGGTTCTAAACAATAGAGATAGGATTAAATCACCTCTCTTTGACCATCATGTTAAATCCCATACTAAGAAAAGTGACATGACTTTTTCTCCATATTGCAAATGGTTAGATATTTTGATATCTTAATCATTTTTTACTTTGGCACATAATTATAACATATGGTATGCATTGGCTTTGATAGAACTTTACATCTTTGGATCGCTATAAAATTTTAGGTGGAAGCAATGCCAAAACTCGATTATGCAGAAATAAACAGCATCTGTAAGGTATTGCTGATATTTAAAAAAAAGTATCATTATTTAAAACATGTTTGAAAATAATCCTATTTTTCTTTCAAAAAGGTAGTGCTAGTTTAGATGCTTCCTTAGCTATCATATGTGGAAGCAAAAAAAAAAGTTTGCTTTTTTTCCAGTCTGAACCTAATTTTAGTCCATCTACAAATCTGCAGACTCTGCTGCGCAATTAATATGCGTGACATTGAGATTTTTTTCTTACTCTTTTTGTCTGGAGCAAACCGTTTTAGTTATTCCAGGGCTGAAAGGCAAATTCACTCGTTTTGATATTTTTTTTTCAGCTTGTCTTTTGAGGCATGTCTTAGAGGGAAAACCAAACATATCTTTTGATTACTTCTTTTATAGAATATTTGAGTAACAGCACAAGTACTGTGCTGGATCTTTATTTAACATCCTCAAAAATATGTTTATAATCAATCAAAGCTGTTAACACTGGAGAGGAATTCAAAACTCAGCCTCCTAACCTTTCTCCTGCACAGCACCTAAATTTAGATTTTGCCATGACGATAAGCTGGCCTCTGCAATAGGCATAAATTTAGGTTTTGAGGTTCCGAGCTGGGTGCTGCAACAACCTTAAAATTAGGAGTTCAATGGTGAACCCATTTGAAACATTGTTATCTTCTAAAAGCCCCACCTCAGATACTTGGCTGAACTTGTATTTTTTTACTAAAAACATCAACCAATGAAAAGGTGACTGTTTCTCCTTCTTTGAACAATTGGGAGAAGATACAGAGCCCTGAGGTGTGAAAAAGAAATAGCTATTTCGGCCCATTTGTTGATACCATGTTAGGAGATGGGTACTTGAGGTTACTAACACATGGCAAATATGTTTCTTTTACATGTGATTGTTTCACAGACTGAAAAGCGAATAAAAGAATTAGCAATGATTCTGCCGCATGGCCCTTCCCTTCCCCCTTACTTGCTCCCACCCCAATCCCACCTCCACTTTCAATGCAGTCCTGACAAAGACTAGGCATAACTACTGCTCACAGTCTTCCTCAAATCATGTGAATTTGCAATTGGTGGTGGTGTTTGATGTTATAGACCAATTTTTGCAACAGCATTAGATCAAACTAATCTTGTTACAGGTCAATCACAACCTCATGTTAATGTAAAGCCCAATAAGAAAGGGAGTTTACTGAGATGAGAATAGTGTGGAAAGGTGGGGGGAGAGAGGGAGGGAGGGTATCAGGCCTGTGTCTTTGTTTTTGGTGATTTTTTATATGCTGTAATTATATGACCATTGGCAAAAAAAGAATAGTTAAGATTGTTAAAGGATTTTTTTACTTGGCGTCTCCTAAGTTATTGAGACAATGAACAAGCAAGCGCCTGACAAGCCTTGGAGGCAGACATTGTCAGTTTGGTCTGATTTCCTTTTTTCCTCATCCACTGTCTCACCGTATCATTCCTTTTCACTCTCTGTGCTTAGTTATAATGGAATTGCCTGTGTTACTAGTTGAACATGTTTCTTTGAACAAAAGGACTACGCACTGACTCTTGAGGCTTTAATTTAGATGGAAGACCAAACTAGACTCAAATGTTTGCTTGTTTTAAATGAGTTACAATCTCTTAACTGCTTTGTTATGACCCACACACTTTAAATAAATTATTGTGTTTGTCTGTTTTAATTTTATTATAAATCCAGTCTTTCATCAAAGGAATTGGTAATATTGTAAACTGAAATTATTGTATCCTATCAACCTCTCTTTGAAAACCTATGATTATTTCTGGAAGCCTTTGTCTCTAGCATAACTCGTCTTTTCCTGATCTCATTAGAACAATGAAACATACATTTAAGGAAAGGTGTCAAAGTTGTAAAAAATAATATTGCTTATAATTTGTTTTGGCAACAAAAGCCTATCTAGACACTCTGTTTTAAACAGCAATACGCATAATCTGCTCTGCCACGTGACCAGTCCAGAAGCTTACTGGCTGTGCAACAATACAATTCCCCCTCAACCTGCGGGTGACCATGAAAGTTCGACTGTGCTTAAAATTCAAACATATGATTTTTCAAAATGAACTTTAACTTTTTTTAGAAGCCTATTTTTTTTTTTATTTTCCATATGCAAGGAATGCTTTTGAACACTTATGGCCATTTAAAAGTATTAGACACTGCGTGTTTAAAAAGGCTATATCAAGTAATTTTTTGTGCTCAAAAAGGCTTTCTACTTAGTTGCAATTTGGAGCAGCTGCAGAATTCTCAATATTAATTGAAGAAGTTACTGGGTTAGGGGGAAAAAAATAAACAAATTAAAATTCCACCAAACCCAAAAAAGAAACAAAAATATAATGAAATTAAGAAATTCTAATACTTATCAAAGCCATTTTGATTGCTTCAATGAATGTCTTGATTTTTTTTTAATTTCAGCATTTTTTTGGTGTTTGTGTGTTTAATGCCGATTTATTTTCACTTTTTTTTTTTTCATCCTTTCTTAAAAATGCTCTACAAGGCTCTTAATTCTTTGTTATAATCAAGAGTTGAAAAAAAACAAATGTTTTAAAAAAAATTTGCTGGTGCAATCAATTCTCTCTCTCTCTCTCTCTCTCTCTCTCTCTCTCTCTCTCTCTCTCTCTCTCTCTCTCTCTCTCTCTCTCTCTCTCTCTCTCTCTCCTCCCTCCCTCCCTCTCTCTCTCTCTCTCTCTCTCTCTCTCTCTCTCTCTCTCTCTCTAATCCCATTCTCCTCCTCTCCTTCTCTCCTTGTTTCTCACATTATAACATCCCTATCCATACCTTTATCTTCTGCCATTTCTTTGTTCCCCCTGTTACTGTCGCTGCAGTAATCTTCAATTACTCATCTCTTTTACATCACATTCTTTTTCTTTCACCTTTCCTCTGCCTTTCCCTCTGTTTATATCTTGTTTCTTTATCCTTTATTCTCTTCTTACTCTCCACTGAAGTGTGTAAATAAGATAATTATTTATTGAATATGAATCTATGTCTTGTGTGAATTTTTAATCTTGCACTATGAATTGGCTTAAAAAGTCCTTAAGCCTGAGGGATTTGTAATATGAAAGTAAGTTGTCTAGTCAGATGATCTATTGGGGGAGAAAAGTCTTGAAGGTATCAATAGCAAATTCTACTGTATAAACCTCATTTTTATGAGGCTATCTCAAATCATCAGATTTATAAGAAACCCAAGCTGAAGTATACTTCACATGGTTGCATTGAGATGAGGGTTTTCCTCAAATCAAGGATAGGACTGATCGGTACTACCCCACTGGCAAATCTTGCTCTTCAAGGGTCAATGGTAGTACAATGTACCTCCTTTTATGTGACCTAAAAGCATTGAAGAAATAGATCTCATGCTTTAGAAAAATATATATTATGCGGGATGTTGGAAACTTGAATTGAAGAATGAGGAATTTGACAGTGGACAATTATCTCTTTTTCCAACCTTTTAAAGACCTAAAAATTTAACTTCTCTTCCGAGAATACTGATAATTTCATGCATTTGATGCCAATGAGAATAGAAGAACATGTATTGCTATTATCAACAGCCTAAACGGTGATAAAGAGCTTCTTTGGACCAGGCAACAGAAATAATATAGTATTTAGTTGAGAAACAGAATTCCATAAATTGAATTTTTAAAATGTGTGCATTTCACTATTTTTAAGAAGTTCAACAAAATGAAATGGTGGTGACATTTTTTTTACTGCCTCTGAAACTTACATTGAGCTCTGTTAAAAAAGACATTTAAGTGGGGGTTTAGATCAGTTCTGACACTAGTGGCCTACATGGCAATACCAAATCATGTCACCTGTTTCCACCACTGTGGCGGTAGGAATTTCATGTGCAGCCATTCATTTGATATAGCTCTTCCCCTCCTTATCTCTGAGTCTGATTAAGTGCATGAGGTCATGGATTGTCAGACCTGTCAACTTAGCAATGTTGCTGATAAGGATTTTAGATGATTATCTTATATGCCTCTTTCTCACCGGCACCTTGTCCTTTTAATTGTCACTTAAAATAATGTGTACATAATCTGTGTGTGGAAATTAAATACTCCAAATGCAGAATTTATTTTGTGCCTTGTATATACATATATGACTTATGAATAGGGCTGATTGGCCTGTTACATTGTTTCAATCATATGAATGTGATAAAACTGATTTGTCTGATGCACATTTTAAATTAGACCTCTTAGATTAATTGCTTGTATTACAGAGCACTACTTGTTCTTTATCTAAAATTATGTGGAAACAACCTTACTTCATGGGATGTAGAAAGGTAAATAATTATTTAATATGCAAACATTCAATTTCCCTATAGAGATTCAATTTTCATTGAGAGTGTTGCAATAGATCAAAACCATTCAAGTTTAAGTACACGCTTGAAAAGATTACTAGGTAGCTCATTGGGTATTACATTTCTTCAACATACTGAAGGGCCTAGGACTGATGAGCTAGTCAGATTGATGTCAAGCTGTTTACACTGATGACATGTAAATTTTATTTACTTAGGGGTGCTCATGATATTGACTCTAATCAATTCATAACCTATTTGATTCCCTAAGTGCAGCATGAATTTCTCTATGGCTCTGTGCTGCTGGTGTCAAACACTGCTATTCCATTCAATTCCATGCTGAAGGTCAAAAGGGCGAATATGATGGGTATATTTTTTCCCTGCTGTACTAAACAGATCAAAAGTGATAGAGTAAAACAGTTGCCAGATTTGAATTCAGCAATGCTTTTTTGACAATTGCCAAATATTTAGAAAAATCTTTTTTTTTTTTAAAAATTAGACTAAGTGAAACTATGATGTAGGATTAGTGACAATTCAGGCTTTATGTCTTATTTAGACAGATCCTGTGGGGAAAAGATAAAAGTTATCCTGAAAAAGAGAATAAAAAGTAAAATTCATCTGCAACAGTATCTTAATTTAGACCTTGTTCAGTGAATGATAGCCCTAGGTTTACCAACTCTTGCAAGGGAAAAGAAAAGGCAAATTGAACAAAGCAAATGCTATAGTTTTTTCAGCATTTATTAAGTATATATAGTTGAAAAGCTGCAATTTATAAACCTTTAAGCCTTGCTTCATCAAGGGGTTAACATTGTGCATGGGTCTATGAGCCTGAAATTAGAACGCTGATCTTCCTTGTTTTGCTTAAAAAAATGTTTTCTTGCAGGACTGCCTGACATTTGACAATTATTCCAAGGGTACTTGCATTTACAATAATTTATGATTTCCCTCTAGGTAAACTGAACTTTTCACACATCTTTCTGAAACATCCTTCTTACAAATCAAGTCATTGGTAATTTGAAACCTAACAATATTACCGCAGCTTAAAAAAAAAAATGTAGTCTACTGTTTTATAACTCTTCAATTCAGTCATAAATGCAGATTGGGATACTATTCGTGGACAAAAAATATGAACAGATAAGTGTTGGAAAGAAAAATGTACAACATAGCGAGTTTTATTTATTTTATCTTAAGACTATTTCCTTTTTGCATTTTTACTCATCTCCCTTTCTGACTTGGTGTCTCTCCTAATGAAAGGCCTTATGTCATGAGCCAAACCCAGCCTCTGTCATCTCAGCTGGCTATTAGGCTTGAAACACCTGTGTAGGAAATTTCCCGATTGTCATCACTTATTAAGAAAGAAATTGTGTGGGCCTGTTGTACAGTGTTTGGATCATTAGAATGTTGAATACATGTATTTCACTACCATAGATGCTGACTTAGTAAATTAAAATTCTCACTATTGCACATGTGTATTTAGTTCGTCACCTTTCAATTTGTAGGAAAAAATTTCTCAGTTGCACCATTTTTTGTTAATTTACTTTTTAAATAAATCAATGTAATGTTAGTCTATAGATTTCCTTTGATAGTAAGTAATAAATAGTAATCTTTTATTGCATGAGTATTCTTTGTCATTGAACTGCACCTTTCATTTTTTTTTAGCTTAGTAAATACATGGCAGAAGGAAAGAAACAAACAAAAAAGTTTTAAAATTATCGCTATTATAACTAGAAATTGGCAAATTTCAGCATTAGTAGTAAGCTTTATATATATATATATATATATATATATATATATATATATATATATATATATACACAATCGTACTTCATACTTCAGCTTGCAAGAAAATGAAAACTGGGTGTATGCAGTTCATGCACAGTATTATTTTGCTTTTAGAAATATTTGTTAGTTATTGTTTGTGTGATGGATATAAGTGGAGCAAATGTACGTATTACCCCATGTAAGCATTCCTGGTCTTGAGAGTTTTCTTAAACATGATTATATATATGAATTTGTCTTGTATATATAACACATACTTTTGTCTTCATTTTGTGAGTTTTCTTTATGTCTGTATTTTTTTTTTGTATGTGTATCATATTAGATTGGTGCGATGGGATAACCTCACATATGTTTCAATAGCTCTGTCCCAAAGTAAACACCCAGCTATAGGTGGAATTACTCTTTCAAATCTTTAGACATCTAAGCTCAATATTTACTTAATCCTCAAAAATTAAACTCAACGGTTTGAATCCCTTAATGCGATCTGTTTTGCATGTATAAGAACTTGAACAACTAAAAATTATTGATTAAATGAAGATCACTGAAATAACAGAGTCCTTGTAAGAGTTTCAAATGATTGAATGTCGTTTTTGATGTTACATATTTCTTCTGGCTCTACAAATCACAGTTCAATGGGATTCAATCAGTTTATAACATGCAGGCTTATATATACACTAAAGAATAAAGACAGAATGCTACGCACTTATTATTTGAAAAAAGGATATGAAGCAATGTCTATTAATCTTAAAATGTAAGTAGAATAATTTTATAAAGATATTTATCCCATTTCAGGGGAATAATACATGCAGCCACTTCTTTCAAGCTGCAGGCCAAGTGAAACTGGACCGAAAAATCTAGAACCTCAAAATTTCAGCAAACCTAGATGTTGCAACTATACAATTAACAAGTCTTCATAAAGTGTTTGTAAAAAGCATATAAATTATTTCAAGTATCATTTTATCTTGAAACAAGTATGTCTTTTGTGGATTGGAAATGTCAAGAATAAAAGATTGTTTCAATTTTATTCATCTTATCGTGATAAACTTTTGATTGAATGAGCTAACTTTAGATGAAAAAGGGATGAGTGATTTGTCCAAGGTTATGTTTTTGCTTGTAAAGTTAATTTATCTGATATATATATATATATATATATACATATTATCTTATTGACAATTTCCTAAAAAAGTTATTTTGTGAGGCATACAGGGCAATATAATTGCAAGCTGCATATAATTATTTTGAACCAGAGCTGTGAAAAAAGAAAGGTTTATTAAATGGTCCTTTTTTTTTTTTTTACATTAAAGCATCTGTGGACACAAATTACTAGTTAAAAATTTTCTGTTCTTTCAAAGACCATAAAATCCACTCATTTAAATGTGTATTCTGCAAAAAACTCAATTTGTCAAAAATTCAGATCTGTTTTGCCTCACATTTGTCAATTGCTTTGAAATTGAACTGCTAATTTAATTATCACAATAACCTTCCAAGATTTGGAGGACCATTCTTCAAGTATTTTAATGATTTCTATGAGTCAGCGTGTAACTTTGCAAATGAAACAAACTCTGGTTACAGTTTGTGAAGTGCAATTTTGTCTTATCTCAAAATTTCTATTATTTTCAATATTCAAGCTATTTTCCCTTATATTCTGAATTATTTACCTCATTGCTTTTCATTTGTAGATTTAGGAAGAAAAGAAAACTATTTTGCCAAAAAAAAGAAAGGATTGTATTTTCTCAGTTTATAGAATATTGTCAATGTTTTGAAATCACCACTTATGAACCAAACCAATCATTGGCTTGATGGAAAGCCTCTGTCTATAGCAAATTCTTTTAGAAACTTAGTCAGAGGAGTGTAAAAATTTATAAGAAAGTGATTAAAAAAAGAGGGCACTGTGAAGTGGTATTTTTTTTTTTTTTTTATCTTTCACAAATTTCCTTTTCTTTACTCTTTGCTACAATATAATGAGTTATGGCAAAAAGACTTTTTTCAAATAACAATGTTCACTGACAGCTGATAATACTGCTTGTTAAATAGTTTTTGTATTATCCCTCTCAAGCTCTAGAGGTTTTCTTACTTTAAGAAATGTTCTGAAGCTTTTTATTCTGCAATTCCTGGTTATTTTTCATTTATATAATTGTCTAAATTGGTATTTGATAGATGCATATGAAGGCAGGAGAATTTCTTTGTATTAAATAGGTGAACTTTGAAAATGTAATTGTTTTATGTTAGGAATGCTCTCCTAAGAAGAGGAGTCAGTTGATCACACATCACTCTAAGTATGCTTAATTTGATGATGTAAAATTATTGATTTAGGTACAAGGAAATCAATTTTAATAAACTCTAAACTCGCTTAGATGAAAATGTTGCATAATGATATCAACTCCCATGTTTTTCTTTATGTTTGTGTCATGCTTAAAGTCAACTCTTGTTAAGTCTAAGAACTATTTATGGTCCAAATAGTTTGACTTTGCCCAGACTCTTTAAGTGTTAAATGGGCCTTTTTTTTTTTCCACTTTTTGCTTATCTAAAAATAAATGGCATTCATTTTTTTTTTTAGGAAAAAGTAATTATAGTTTGAGTATCCAATTATTAAGGCCCAAGTAGGCTCAAATTACATAAAATTGTTTAGAGGTAGAGCTTGCTTAGAGTTACAATTTTTTTTTGTTACACATTATCTTTTAAATTTTTGTCATAATCAATTTCATTCTTTTAAAGGATCAAATACAGTTCTATAAAATACATGTACCACAAACTCAGTGAGTCGATTGTCTGATCTCTGCCTGATTTGCCAAGGTTGCTCCCCCCCCCCCCCCCCCCCCCCAAAAAAAAAAAAAAAAAAGATAAGAAAATAGTCTGACACTTATAAGATACAGAAAGATACAGCCTGTCACCTGGAAAGTGCTGAAACACCCCAAAGTGTTAATCAGCGTTAACTTTCTCCAATACTGACCTAGCTCTTAGTTACACACATTGTACTTGAATTCTTGTATTGATATTTGTTTTCTAGGTGTGGTATCTTTTATGATTATATTCTATTATATAACATTATTTTGGTGGAAAGCTTATTTTCTTTAAGATTACTCAAAAATTACCCTACCTTGAAAAATGAATTAAAAATATTTTTTAGCATTGTGCTTGAGTAAAATGTTACTGTTAGATTAGACTGGTAGGACTGACAAGGTTTGATTTCAATGAATGCCTTGTTTACAAAAAATAAAGACTCATAAACTTTGTTGTTGGTTTTTGTTAAATATTTTGAAAAATCACCGTTTTGAATAATTTTTGTTCAAAAGGCTGCTTTGTGGAGTTAGCATTAAATTTGCAAGTTTGATCGTCAACAACTAATGAAAGTTAATTATTAAGATCTGAGGGTGCTTGCAGTTAAAGCTTAGTTCAGTTTATTTGACCCTGAACATTCGAAGTCAGTCGCTCGCACGTAAGTTATGGTTACATCTAGCCCGTTGGTAAGACTCAGAGGGGCATAAAGCCTCATTTTTATTGTGCCAGTGGAAGGGGAAAAACAAGTTTCTTTAGAGCTGATCTTTATCTGGCCAGTTAACTTCAAACTACGTTAATTATATCTCCTTTTAAAAAGTCACACTTTCTCTTCTCACAGAAATTTTAACTCATAACTCGTGACAAACAAATAATACTCATGTAAAAAGTAATCGGTCTACCACCCTTCGCATTTTGTAAAAAAAAAAATGATAGTATTTACAGATCTAGGTGTAGGTCCTCCAAACAAGTCGACTATTTTCAGTTACATGCATTTTCTTTTTCTTTACTTTGAGAATTGGTGTCACATTTCAGTGAAAATAAAGACAGATTATACTGTACACTGTATCTACTTCTAGTCCGAAAAATTGGTACCTTGTTAGGTGTATTAAAAGAGATTTTACATTTCATTGGCCAAATTTCAAACTTTCTTCATTCAATTTTTTATAGCAATTTATTGATAAATTAGATGAATAAATGAACAATCACACGTAAAAAGATACATGTATTCAGTTCGTTACTGTGATCTTAAAATATGAAGCATATTAGTCTTTTTTTAATGTTTTGGTACGTATTTCTTCTTTATTTAATCTTAAAAAAGTAATTATTATAAATGGGGCCTAAAATGAGAGCATGATCATTTTTGTCAGCAAAATAGGTTGGGATTTCTTGTAGAGGGCGAGGAGCGAGTTTAAAGAAAAAAAAAAAGATGATTAGCGGTGCTTCAACTGCATTATGGAGGAGCGATTAAATGGATTATATTAACACTGGAAATTTAAAAAGAGGACAAAAAAATTTTTTTGCGGTTATAGAACCAGACATTCATTTGAATTACCACTTTACCATACTGAGCTTTCATATGAGATTTATTTGAAAATTTATTCAAAGTATATTTTTTTTTCAATCTTTATTATACTCGTACAAAGCTTTACCGTTATGAAAACTGGTGATTTTTGCGCGGATATCTTATCCAGAATTAAGTCTTTCTGAATAAAATATGAGTCATTTATTTTCAATTAGTGTTTTCTCCTATTTTATGCCTCAAAAGGGTTATGATGAATTTCAGCTTGTTGCAATCTCTTTTCTCGGTTTAAAAAAAAAAATAAAAAGGAAATTATACTGTGTTCATGAATATACCGCCTTTTCTTCCATTTGTGCATGATAAAAGATTTAAGCAAATTTTAGCACATTTAACCCTTTTCCTTTGTCTATGCAGCCAGATATGTCGTATTTCATTTAATTTACAGACATTTTTTTTTATCCCAAAGACTTGAAATAAGGTGGGTAAAAAAAAAGGGAGGTGGGGAGTTCTATTGCTCGATTATTACTTCTACTTCTTTTTGCTGACCAGAGTTGGGTTCCATTTCAGTAGTTTGGCAATTAAGATTAATGTTTTAAAGAACTAGAGGGCATACACGATTCCGTTATTCTTGAATACTATTTTTTTTAGATTTTATAATGGTTTTTCTTCACTCTTTCACGTTATGGAAAAGATTCTTACGTTATAGCATATGCATTCTATAATCGCCTTTACTCAGAAAACAAACATTTTGTGTGATATTATTCTTTCATCTTGCTTCTCTCAGAACATAAACAAACCTTGTTTTAATGCCAATAGAAACCTCAGCCTAAAGGGTATTTGTAGAAAGCGTTTATCCTGATATTCCCCAGACTGCAGCTAGTAGGATGATTATCTTTTTTTTTTATACACTACTTTTTGTATCCTTTATTCGCTGAACCCTCGACCAGTCAACACAGTCGACTCAATCATTTTCGCCCTCCCCAACTTTGCTGCCGTCAGCAGTGCTTAGTCCAATCGATCAGCTAGTTATGTAGACAAAATATATGACGCATTAATGTAAAAGTAATTGATATATGCATATTCATTACGCAGCAATACTATGGCATAATTTGTTTGTTATTTTATGGGAGCCTCGAGCGATTTTTTTAAAAAGAGACAAAAAGTAAGCATTTTTAAAAAGCGCGTCCTTAATCTAGAATCGGAAATGGACTTGTCTATTTGTTCAATAATTTAGAATCATTCACACTCAATTTTTATAAAACTTTATAAAAATTTTAAACCAATAATCATGTGCATTGTTTGTGGCTTATCGATGGTAATAAGATTGAGTTTGAGACCAAAACAATGAAGTAAGATATTAATGTACATTTTGAAAAACCAGAGAATCTTTCCAGGTTTTCCTGGAACTTTTGAAAAATCTTATCACAACTGGTTTCCTAGTAATTTTACCTTAAATACGGTGATTTGATAGTTTCCTTTTGGTTTGTTATTCTATTGTAGCCCTAGTTGTTGTGGTTGTTTCATTATTGTTGATTAATACTCGAATGTTGTTGTTTTTTTTCGTTTGTTTATTTTTCCTTCTTATGATCTACATAGTTTTCCAGGGTGAAACCTAGACTTTAAATGAAATTAAATATAAAAATAAAACTCGTGTCTTTCAAAAGGTTTGAAGAGTATGTCTTCACTGGAGTTTGATGGGCAATATAGATAAAATTTGTTCAATTATAATGATGGTTGTGTTACATCAATATTGTAAAGGTTGCCATAAGAATTGGGGATAGTGGCATTTTTCACTTCAAGTTGGACAATACACAGGCTGACAGCCAGCGCTGAAGTCAAAATTTGGGTACGAGTTTTCAGCTTGGTCCCATGTTCCATTGACACTGCAAACCAAAGTTAATAGAGATTTATAAGTGCCTTGTGGTGAACACTCTACAAACCCAAAACTATAACCGGAGTAACAAGAGTAATACACCAAGGAGTCAAGAGTTGTGGTCAGCGGAGTAATGGTTGTTTCCAAACCGCTTTCACTCTGACTTTGAACATCCAAGTTGATTTCCTGCGAGGCTGTTATGAAGGGAGTGTCTTGGCGGTGGGAGTTTGGAAAAAAAGGCGGGTTGCCACAGTCAAGTGGCGTGCATAGGACGTCTTCTGTTGAGCTCCATGTTCCGTCAGCTTGGCATTCTGAGACATAACTTCTTCCTGCTGGACTGATGTAGCCTGAAACAGGGAGTGAAAAATTTATAAAGCAATGGAAAACTTGATTGATTGTGTTTTCCTATACAGGCCAAGCAGTATTCTTTAAGGTCAAACTTCTGTATAATAACTTCAGATATTTTACTTCAATATACCGACATGTACTTTATATTTATAAAGTACATCGAACGCTTTTCAAGTATCTCGCATTTTCTTGCAAAGGAAAAGCAAAGTGTTAGAAGTCAGTAGTTAAGATGGAAGACTGCAGAGTGAAAACGGTTCAATTTAAATCAAGATGGGCTTTAACTTTCGGCGTGAAAGGCTTGATTTAAAAAGAAGAAGTATTTTTTTTTCAGACTTTTTAGCTTTTGAACTAAACTGTAACTTATAAAGTATACTTTGATACTGTTTTACTAAACTTTTGAGTGCACAACGCTGGCCCTTCTCACATCGACATTTCGTGTTAAATAAAAAATCAGAAGAAATAAAAAGAAAACTACCCAGTATCGTAACAGAGTGAATACAGCGGAGTATAAGTCCTAGGATATCATTTTGTTGAGCCTGTGAAGAAACGGAGATAAGCACACACAAATTTAACAGTTTTGTACATCATAACCAGACTGATGTTTCTGTGGCTTCGTTCTTGTCTTAATCTTATGTGGGCCATAAAGATGTCTGAAAACCACATCCCGCTCATTTAAAATCAGCCAACATAGTTTTCGCTTACCAAGCTTACAAGGGAACTGGATAATCCCCCCTACGGCCACAGACAATTCGATCAACGATGTATCAGGAAAAGTGTTGGTATTTGGTCTCTCCAAGATTTTCGGACTTGTGTTAAGAGCTGTAGGTGGACGTCCACAACTAACAAACACACAGGCCTCCGGCGGGTCGCTCCAGTGACCATCTGCTTGACATTCAATGCTCATTGATGCGGATGGAGATGCACCGCCATCAAGGCATTTATACGCCATCCTCTCACCGTACAGTGTCGACAAAGGGTTTGCCTAGAAATAATCCAAGACTTAACAATATCAATAAATTAAGAGACTTCATTAAAAAACAAATTTTAAATCTTCGATTTGAGGTTAAAAGAAAGTCCTGAATCTCATGAAATGACATAGTGGTACCCAGCCGTATGCTCTGTTTTATAAGGATACACAATGTCATGTTCATTTGAATCATTTTAAAGTTATCTATATTGTGAGTCAGCTTAATGTAAAATGACATTTGCAGTAGCATTAGAAATTCGCAAATTAGCACCTGTAAGCAGTTTATTTTATAACGGTATGAAAAATTGCTTCATTTCTATTTTAAAGAATAGTTTTATGATTCGTATAAGGATTCGGTTTTTTTAGTTGTTCACACAAAAGGCATAAAAAGCCCTGCTTAATACGTGTTATTTTTTTTTTTTAATTATTATTATTGTTATCTACTAAATATCAAGCGATCGACACACCAATACTGAATTCTCATCAAGAATAGCGCAAGCAAAATGAGTTTCCAGAGAATGAAATGAGTACCAACAAATAAAAATATCTCCATCCAGACAAGAAGAAAACCCTGGAGTGCTATAGTGAGCCCACCCTCGACAATTTCAAAACAGCTGCAAAAGAAACTGGAGGCGACGGTTTCTACGTAGTATGCTACGAATTTCATGGACTGTCAAGAAATCAGAGATCAATCATTAATAGAATACTAAACACCAAACAAACTTTTCCGGCCATATGATGGAAAACTAGAATTATCGAAGAAAAAAACGCAGCACAAGAAAAGACCGAGAAAAGATGTTGAACGGTCTAACATTATGGCGAAGTATAGGAGACCGAGAAAAGATGTTGAACGGTCTAACATTATGGCGAAGTATAGGAGACCGAGAAAAGATGTTGAACGGTCTAACATTATGGCGAAGTATAGGAGACCGAGAAAAGATGTTGAACGGTCTAACATTATGGCGAAGTATAGGAGACCGAGAAAAGATGTTGAACGGTCTAACATTATGGCGAAGTATAGGAGACCGAGAAAAGATGTTGAACGGTCTAACATTATGGCGAAGTATAGGAGACCGAGAAAAGATGTTGAACGGTCTAACATTATGGCGAAGTATAGGAGACCGAGAAAAGATGTTGAACGGTCTAACATTATGGCGAAGTATAGGAGACCGAGAAAAGATGTTGAACGGTCTAACATTATGGCGAAGTATAGGACGAGCGACAGATGCACGAAAAGCGACGAAGGATCGAGATGCTTGGAAGGTCATGATCATCTACGGGCACCTGATAGAATAAAAGACGAGTCTCTCTTACCGGCCTGATATCATTGACCCTAAGACATGAACAATAAGATTACTTTGAATAAGGAGACCAATTATTCAACAATGAAAGAGCAAAAAAACATTATGAAAGATAATTAGTATTTACCTAAAATAACGTGAGGTAGTGTAACAGCAAACACAATGTTCAAAATGACCACTAGGATTTGTTTTCGGTGTTAGGTTGCTTTATTTTATGGTTGGGTGACATTTTGTACACCTCACTAGGATTTGTATATATATTTTTAGGTACCAATTTTGTCATGATCCTTTTTTTTCAGCCCACGTTTACAATATCATCGATACCGTGATCTTCAGTCACCTGATGTCCGGCCTGGTGTACGCTGGAACTTATCTACTGCTTGCTTGTTGTGATATCTTTGTTGGAGACAGCCTGCCGTCTCTTCGGTTTTCTCGGCTTTTTGTGGCATTCTGACCTTCCTTGACTGGTATTACAGTGGCAATCACAAATCCAGCTTGCTGTCTGTGTGAGTCGCCTTGAGAAGTTCCATGTCTGTTGTAATACAAACCGCTACCAGTGGTCGCCATGATCATTTTCTTGCTTACGGTACCTCGTCCCTCTATCGAGCGCTCACATTGTACACAAAATAGAATGTGCACCCTATTGAACTTTTGCCTAGGTTTAATGAAACTTTTTGGCGAGAAATCGTTATGTGGTATATGTTCTTGCATTATCTTTTATTTGATATTTTCAGCACTTCACGCTTTCTCATCTTTATTTGTCTTTTCTTTTTCCTTATAAGCTCTTGCCTTGCTCTGTTTTTGTTGTAGGTGTATAAAATATTTTCATTATTACTACTTTGATAATTGATATTCAGAATTGTCTAATCTTTCAGTTCCTTTGTTTATTCTACCTATTTCTTTCTTTAAATTTTTTTCCTTTTGTATTATTTTTTTTTTTTTTGTTGTTGTTAAAATTCAGCTCCTTTTTCTCAACATGATGAGAAAAACTGGTGACGAAGCGCAAGAGATAAGTAAAAAATGCTTAGTAAATGTTGTTTTTTTTTAAGGCATGATTTTTCATTTCTGCTCTCCTGTATTTTCAAGTTGCTTTCAGTATGGGGCAAAATGTATCGATTGAGAAAATGATGGAAGGGGCTACCTAATTATTATGGAAATGAAAAGAAGTAGATCCTTAAAGGTCTTTAATTTTCTCGGTGAAAAGGTAAGTTTTCACTCGACAGATAATGAAATTGGGTAGAATAAAATTATTCTTTATTCTATTAAGATCAATTCATTACTTACAGTGGTTCCCTCGACAGGTGCAGGGGCATTACAATCAATCAAGTTGCATGCCATATCAATTGGTGACCATCTCTTTGAGTTGCGGTCACAATAAGAGACGAAGGTAGTACCAGTTTGGAGGTAATGCGGGGCGCATGAATACATCACTGAGACTACTCCATCCGGGTTTCTCTCGCTATTAGCAATGGTAGGTGGATTATCCGAGCAATACAGAGAAACTGTAAATACAATGTAATCATACTGAGTATAAATATATATGCTCATAACACGTGCGGTTTTTATTACGTTCATTTGTTTCACAAATGCAGAATTTTTTTTTCCAATAAAGAGTTGGGTCGAACTCATTCATTAATCTACATTACTGTACATGTATTTAAAAGCAACGGGGATTTTTTTTTTTATCTTGATTGCTACACTTTACCTGATTTCTCTCTCTCTCTCTCTCTCTCTCTCTCTCTCTCTCTCTCTCTCTCTCTCTCTCTCTCTCTCTCTCTCTCTCTCTCTCTCTCTCTCTCTCTCTCTCTCTCTCTCTCTCTCTCTCTCTCTCTCTCTCTCTATCTATCTATCTATCTATCTCTCTCTCTGATGCGGCAGGTCATAAAAATCACCGCTTAAAAAGGTTAAGCTAATTAATAACATAACAAGGCTAAGGCATATTCTTACCTGAAAAAAAAAAAATCACATTCATTCTCAATTCAATGTGATATTCTTACGCTTTCTCCCTGCATGTATTTTACTTTCAAGAGAGGCTTAGAAATCTACGATGGAAAGTAAACTCTTCTGAGTGGCATAAGATCTTGAAGGGCGGAAAAAGGGAGGTGTGTGTTTGTGGGTGAAGTTATTTCTTTTTTGCATTAAATAATTTCCTCTAGGTTTCATTGATCGTTTTACCAATCATGCAACGTTCCACATTTCGTTTTTCTTTCCATTGATTCTTAACCTATAGGATTACATGACCGTCTCTGGTTTATACCTTTCTCTCTTTCTTTTCTCTCTCTCTCTATCCATCTCTCTCAAATCTATCTATCTAACCACCTCTCTAAAAACATTTATTTCAAATAAAACAGATACTATATTTGCAATTTAATATTGGATTCTGTTTTGTTCTTTAAAAAAATGGGGGGGGGGGGAGGGGTAATTTCAGAAAATTTTCTTCTTTTTGCCTTAAAAACATACCTAAGCGGATGCACACATATTCGTAGGTATTTTTAACAGGAGCGCACATCTCCGTCTCTCCGCATGGTCTCTTGTCACAGCCACTGTCCCTCATAGTTTCTTTGACCTATTGGAGTTTTCAGTATTGATTTATAACAAAGACATCGATAAAATTATGAACAAAAGTAAATGGCGCTTGAATATGTTTAATTAATTCACATTCAAATTACGGTCGGTCTGAATTGCTAATGGCTTGAAATACGTTGAATTTTTAATAATCCAGAGAAAGTATAATAGGCTGTGCTGAATAAAAGAAATGAATATCAAGTGTACGGAGAATGCGGTAAAAATTGATCGACTCAAACTTCTATATATCGCTAAAGCGTTCGTTAGTTTTAGATACTGATTGTTAAGTCAATGCCTCCTTTGTTTTATCTAGAGGTGAGTTCAAGAAGTCTTTGGTTTGAGTAAGAAGGAATTATAGGGTATTGAAATTATTTTTGTCAGCCTTTAGATAATTTCTTTGCAACACAATATGCAAATTTTCATTTAAATCCGAGGATAGCTAGGCAGTTGTTTGCGTGTTTAATGAAACCAAAGTAAAATTTGTTTTACTTTGCTAAAGCTTCGTTATGGAGCCTGTTGAATATCGCACGTTTATTAAGTTTTTACAATTACATGGAAAATCCCCCTCTGGTATTTTTCAGGAAATGGTCCAAGTCTATGGTGACAATACAATTTTCCTTGATACAAAACTCTGACAAACGGGTGGGTGAGGGTAAGAAAATTCAAATGTGGATTATTGTCGACACTATAAGAAGACCGTGAACGACGCACATTTTTTTTGATAACTGAATATAATGTTACTATAGTGAAGAAACTGATTCTACAAGACCGGTGCATAATAATTGACAAACAGCTCTCGAGTTAAACTGCACTCAGTGTAACGTCAGACAAATTTATTTTCCTAGACCATCTCAACATGAAAAAGCTTTATGCGCGGTAGGTACCTCGCCTTTTGACCGTCGGGCAATAGAAGCATAATATTATAGTTGAGTACTGCAAGACTCTGCTTCCAATGAATCGAATGACGCAAGTTTCTTTAAAAACACAACCTGTAAACCCCATTTTACGAACGGGACCAGGGTGCGGGGCTTATAAACGATCTTAATATGTATCTTTTTACCTAAATGGTCCAAATATATGCCTCCACCTATCCATCTTTACTTGGATTCTAGATAGTTCGATAATTCTTATTCTAAACACAAAATTTAGATAAAGGACTTAAATTTTGTTTTTGAGAATAAAGGAAATCGACCACTTCATTACTATTCCGGTTTGTTTTTAGATCTTTTAAGAATTTAACTGCTAATTATAAAGCTTTAAATTTTCGCATTAAGTGCATAAAAATGTACTGCCTGGCAGGAATTCTTAGCCGCGCAGTTATTTAAACCTACATAAAAATTCTAAAAAATATGTAAGCCTGAAAATAAAATCTATATTTTTCTAGTTGTAGATCTTAACCTTTTGATTTGAGTCTAGCTGCTGAAAGGCCCTAGATCTAGAGTCTATGTCGAAGCAACCTTTTCATTTTCTCTACTTAGATCTTACACTATATTATGTAGTTATAGATCTACATCTAGATCCATTCCAGACAGTTTTAGATCTGCCGCCGCTTACAATGAATGCGTCCTTTCAGTTTCTTTCCTGCCATCTCTGTCCAGCTGTGCTTACAGGAAATAGTTCGCATACACGCCTCTTTCTTTTAAGAAAATAATAATCACATTTTAGTCTTTAATTCTCGACAAATACTACTTTGGTGAAAAATAACATTACCACTCCAATCTATTAGGGCAATTTACAACTTTATGCCAAATTTGAAGAAAGCTGTGAATTTTCGCATTATTTGCAGAAAAGGTGCACTGTTTTGCGGAGATTCTTAGTCGCGCAGTGATTTAAATCTACGTGATATTCTATGTTTAAAAAAATCTGTAATTAGAGTTGGATTAAACAAAATTATTATTCTAAGCCTAAAAGTAAAATCTAGATCTATCTATATGTAAATTTTAACCTATTTGTATGAGAACCTTTGTCCAAGCAACTTTTTTAGATTCTTACTTAGATATTACATTAAATCATGTAGTTCTAGAGCTATTTCTATTCCAGACGGTTTTAGATGTGCCGCCGCCCACATTGTATGCGTTCTTTCAGTTTCATTCCCGCCATCTCTACCCAGCTGTGCTTACAGGAAATAGTTCGCACATTCACCTTTTTCTTTTAAGAAAATAATAAATAATCACATTTTTTTTTGCCTTTATTTTTAGAAAAACACTATTTTGTTGAAAAATAATACTACCAAACCAATCTTCAGGGCAATTTACAACTTTATGCCAAATTTGACGTTCCTAGTTGCCTGGAAATGCTCGGTCAGATTGTCCTCATTTTTCACCTAGCTTCATTATAATGACAATGAATGAGGCTAGTTCTTGACTGTTTACTTTCTACCAAAACCACCAATCGTTCAAAAGGACTCATGTGATTCAAAGATTTTGATGACTTGAGGCTCATACGATTGACTTTTATTGCTCAAAGATTATTTAGAATCATGGGTGACATCACGCATTATTTACAAGAATCGCTCACTGCATAAATATTTCAGTTGGAATAGGTACTTAAGCCCAGTCCTTTACCTTTTTCTTCGAGAAGGCAGCTCCTTCCATAGCCACAACGATGCTATTGTCATTAGGAATGAAGTGTAGATTGCCCAACCCATGCCTGCTGATTCTTGTGTACTTTTCTTTATACAGGCTACACCATTGTTGATCCAAGGTGTATGTCAGCACTGTACAAGCTTTGAAGAACCAGCACCACCTCATGCACTGGTACAAGTTGTTGACCTGCTGTCTAACCCAAAACGCTTTTTCTCTGATGTTTCGCTGATCTATTAATTTCTGCCCCGTCCAGCTTCTATACAGATCTATGTCCAGCAAAGAAGCCAAAGATCTTTGATGAAGCCAAGAAATTATGGCCAGTATCATCAACGTGTAGAACAAAACTGAATAACGCATCCTTGAGCAGCTTTTAGTCTTATTTAGTCTTTCACCTAAATTCTGACACGTGAAGTTGCGTCTTTCGGTAAAATGGCTATACCTAAGGTAAACATAAAGGAAAAAATAACCGGCTATGAGGACGATGAATGAAAGAAAAACTATATCATTGAACATCAGAGGAAAGTGCAACATATCGATTTCATTAACTGAAACTCGAAGGCCACAACAGAAGTACTAGATAAATCGCATTGTAAATATGCACTGTTGCAAAATTGAAAGTTGTAATACCCAAACCATTAATGAAAAAACTATTAATATTAATGACTGTATTATTTTAGTACATAAATGGGAATAGGCATAAAACGAAAAAAAAAATGAATCAATTAAAAAAAAAATTAGTAGCTTCGGATTTATACCAATTCAAGTTTGGCAATGGTTATACTCAAATAGTTTTTCAAATATTACAATTTTGGTTTTTTACTTTATGATTTTTCATTATCAAGAACTTCATCCACTAAACCGAACTGACGTAAGGTGAGGTAAGCAGTCTCTAATTTTTAAGGCTTTGATAGAAGATAATGGAGTCAACATGTCAATTTGGCTCATAAGGACGAAATACATTTTAGAATATATTGTACATTATGAATAAGAATTGATTTTACAAAAAAATTATTTTGGCAGATCACAATCAAAAGTGATATTTTATGTTGTGGAAGGAAAAAACATTCTAACATGCGTTCTGCTGCAAACGTTTTGAAATGTACTTGAGCAAAATATTTTCGAAAGAAGAGGCTTACCTGTGAAACAAAATTAAGGAATTTTAAACGAAGCGGCTAAAAAAGTAAGTAAAGACAATTTGCAGACACCAATAATTCTAAAAGAAACGTCATGTTCAGAGGAAATGCTTACTTAATAAATGAGAAAGAATATATGAGTTGGCCTGCAATTTTCAGGCTTAATGACTAAGCTGGACAAATAGTGATTTCCATGTTGTTGTTTTTTTTTTTTTGAAAATCCAACCATTCTCTGCATAAAACAGTTGTCATTTTTAGAATATAGTAGTATTTGGCTGAGATATGACGCAAAACTCACCACAAGGCTGGGGAATGAGAAACAGAGAAAACCGTGTTTAAAGTTAGAGAAAGTTTTCATGCAGGGTTGCAGTTATCTTCACAAAAACACCATAAAGCATATTTAAAGTTTCTTTTGGGCTTTGATACTTTTTGACAAGATAGAAAAATGATTGATAGTTCATAAGAAGCTAAAAAGTGGGAAACCTCGAAAAATTGATTTTTTTTTTTCTATGTTTGAAGCCCAATAACTCAAAACAGTAATTTCCGACATGAGCTTGAAAATCCCAGGCCACCTCTCATATTGTTCGCCCACTGATTTATTCACGACCCTGTCCATCTGGTAATTATATAGCGTATATTATCTCTTGATCATGTCCGTTTGTAGGGGCTCAAAACGTTTCAAGTGACCTCTCACGAATGCTCTTTGAAATTACAGACAATCATTTCAGGCTTGTTTTTGTTTTTTTTTTTTTTCTCCCGAACATAGTGTTTCAATAATAATTGTACTTTTGTGAAGCAATTTTATCAGCTCTCACGCCTTTTATGTAAAAAAAGTCTACCGGTGTGTCCAAGAATTTAAGTTCATAAACGTTTAAAAACTGAATTTCTAATAATACTTACCTTATCTTCCATGTATTGAAAATCAGCTAAAACATGCTTTTTTTTCCTTTTTCCAAGAGAATATTATTTGTATAATTTTGCAAAAATGAGAATAAAGATATTATTATATTCAAATTTAATTATAAATTCATCCAGTTAGGCTTCCAAACAACTATACCTCGTCAACTTGTAGATCGAATCTCAACTTATACTGAAATCAGTCTAAACAGATAACGGTAGATAGATGTCGATTCAACGAAAATGAAACAATTATAATAGTAAGAAAAAAAAAGCTACCAGGAACATATTTAAATCATGATGCGTATCTTAAACCATGCAGACAGCTAATATATAATGTTCTACAAATTTGAGTTTTCTTGTTTATGTGATTACCGGTATTGAGATCATTGAGTCTCTAAAATCGGAATACAATAATATAAGAATATAACAATGAATAACTTGAAACTAATCTGTAGACACGAGTTTACTCCTCCTTCAACTTATGAAACGTTTAACTTCTCGAACAACGTAAACACATGTTTAAAAAGAAAACTCACGACGTATTGGCCAGGTTATTTTGTTTTCCTTACTACATCCGCGTATTTGTAAAGCTTCCAATTTCAAAGCTCTTCGTCGCTTTAGAAAAAAAAACAATGGCATTGTTGCAAGGGTGTGAATAGCCTTCTAAGTCTGCTACTGTATTATCTTTGAAACGAAATAGGCAGCTAAACATTCAGCCTATCGGCTGTATTAAAGCTGAAATCCCTAAGCAGGACAGCGCTCCACTCCTAATGTGACATGACTGTGTCTTACATAAGCGTTGATTTATCTTAAAGCATTCGCATTCATTCAGGTGTAAAGACGATCATGGTCTAATGCTGTAAGATTCTTCTCGCATAACTTTCTGCCGTCGCGAAGCATACGTGAACAAAATGGAATATGAAGGGTCAATTGAACGATGTTTCCATTAGCTTGCCAAGGACAAGTTCTTTAATTAGGCCATAAATTGCCATTAGCATCACAAGGAGGCCAATTGGAAATAAATGTACCGATAATAGTTTTTTTTAACTGTTGGAAATAAAAGGGCTGTAAGCCCCACCCTTTGAGTTAAACCTTACAATATGCTATTCACACGTACGTTTTAAAATACATGTGCTAACTCAGCTATCTTGTCAAAACGTTGGTGGAGTACTCTGTTCTCTGATCAAACCCAAACTGATGAGCATACATTTTGTCCCTTCTTATCTGAAGCTTTCATCTTGTCTTTTAAGGTCTCAACTAATGAATGTTGTACGGGAGTTAAACTGCATGTTGTAATCCACCAAAGCTAAGTGCAATAATACAGATAACCAAAACATCAATCACTCTTAGGACACCATTGCACCACAATTCTGAGGAATGAAAGATGAAAAGTTTTGATTGTCATTTCATTTTTGTAAGATTTATGGCGCCTCAAATTTCAATGGTTTGGTGCATAAGAAGAATGTCTCAACAAATGCGCAAAAATATTTTTTTTTTCAGTTTATAAATACGTAAAAGGAGTCTAAACATACTACTCCCGACGCAGATGTTTTGCACACTGTATTTCAACAAGGCGCTGCACCACACGTCCAAGTTCGGCGGGCGAAAAGAGAAACTGGGACTTAAAAGTAGTGATAACTCAAAGCTTATTTTATTTTGTGAGGTTAGCTGCCCAGCAAGGGAGACCAGCACCCTTTGGAGAGAATCGCAGGCTAATGCGTGAGCTTAGTGAGATGCAGTTGGAGAGAGAGAGAGAGAGAGAGAGAGAGAGAGAGAGAGAGAGAGAGAGAGAGAGAGAGAGAGAGAGAGAGAGAGAGAGAGAGAGAGAGAGAGAGAGAGAGAGAGAGAGAGAGAGAGAGAGAGAGAGAGAGAGAGAGAGAGAGAGAGAGAGAGAGAGAGAGAGAGAGAGAGAGAGAGAGAGAGAGAGAGAGAGAGAGAGACATGTGACATTTCCTTCCCAGTATTAATGCATCACAATAATTCAGCACTTCACAACGCATTGGCGATATGGAAACTATTGGTCTTATTTGAGAGCGGTTTTGAGCCAGCTTGGTAGCGACTATGATTTATTTTGGACTGAGCAAAGGTAGATAGAGAGCATCATGATACATCACCTTTATAGTTGCCACATCAAATTCCAGGAACCTGCAAAGAAGAGCAACTAGTACATGTAATTGGTTTCTTGGTTGCCCCCCCCCCCCTCTCTCTCTCTCCTATTCTGACTCGCACCTTTAGAATAAGGATAATGAATTCCACTTTTTTTTTTTTTAATCGAGAAAGGACTATGACTCATAAAAATTGTATTTCCTTTCTTTTAAATTTGTGTCTTCATCAAACACCATTTTCCTTTGTAAAAAAATCGGACACAGACATTGAGGACGTGAAATAGTTATCAATCAGACCAAACCATTACCTTACGAAGACGGCTAATTGGCGTTCAGTTCATGTAGTGCAGACGCACAGTGACAGCCTCTTTGCCTTGCCGGATCAAAGCAACCTGTGGCCCCATCATTTGATTAAATATCTGTCTGCTTCTGGCTTTATTTTTCCAATTTGCTTCATTAATGTTCTTTCCTATCCCTGGACACTCTTTTCAGGACAATTAGAGCTCGTTAACTACCCTGAGCTTCCGCACACTCTTAAAAAATGAGCACACAGCCTCGCGTCAAAAACGAAGTACAAAACATCAGTGTTCTTACTCAGCCAATTTTAGAGAAACTAGTTTTATTGGATGAAAGCAAGAGAAAGAAAACCAGTTAGGAGCTCTTATCTAAAAAAGCTGTGGCCCTTGGGTGAAGAACCTTGACTTTTGTTTCCTTAATGCCATGACGTGCATATACAGCTTCATCTAAGACAAGCTAAGCAGTTACATTTCAGTACACTCTTTTTTGCTACCTCAAAGCTTTCTTACTTTGACAAAGTCAGGACTACAGAGAAGGCTTGGCTTGGCAAGACTTACTGTTGCAAACTTAAAAAAAAAAAAGAAAAAGATATGGAAGGATTTTCTCATTTTATTGACTTTACACACATGTTCAAACGAAATGCATTTATTCACAAATTCATGGTCACATACATAATCATATAAAATTGATTACAAATACATAATTAACTTTTTTTTTCCAACTAAGGATCGAGCATGTATCTATATATACATGTATATGCATAGAGAAAAAAAATATTAAAACTTCCACATATACAGTTAAAAAGTATACTATTGCCACGTCTTTAAGGCAAAAAGTGTACTAAATCCTTGAATATTAACGCAGCAGTGAATGGTTCTGTCTAAATTGATGTACAAAACATGTTTCCAGCACAGAAAATAATGTTATCACTGATTTGTTTCTACTCCCCCTGAACTTCATTTAAAAGGGAAAAGGCTTTTTGAATAAGACTTTAATTTAGATGATCAGAATAGTAATTTCACTAGCGAGGTCTAAGTTTCAAACATGCCATGTTTTATTCTTTAAGTGTGAGGGGGAATTCTAGTTGCATCAGGCACAAATCTGATTTTTTTTTTTTTGCTGTGTTAAATGTTCTGCCCTATAGGAGTGAAAAAGTGTGAAAACATTTTTTGGAAAAAGATAATGAAATAGTCATCTTCAAGGGGTATATCTTGAACCACCTGTTTGTACGGCAATCACCTTATATGTCTCACACATATAACATCTAACTTAGATCAGAAAAATTGCTAGTTAATCCTTAAACTTGCTAAATGTTAAAAATAAATACATAGCAAAGAAGTATATTTTTCTGACAGTGGCTGACAAGGAGAAATATTTCTTTTCACCCCTAGTTGCTTAATTTAAAGAGCAGACTGATTGATACAGCATAATACAGAAAAATAAACACAACAAAGCATCAATTCAAAAAAACAAACATTTTTTTCATCCCTACATATCAGAGCTCTGATTTATGATTAAAAGAAAAATTAAAATTATTTAAAAAAATTGAAAACTCATAGAAACAAAATGTTACAGATATATATGGCCTGTACTCTGATTCTAAGTCACTGTGAATGTGAATTAAATGGGAGTGCATTTCAATCCTTGAGAAAACACATACAACATGTTTCAACAATCGAGTCAGATTCATGATAATTACCTTAAAAAAAATGTGCCTAGTATGATGCCTAAACATGAAAAAAATCTTAAAGCACAATATCTCATTTTATTTTGCAATACCATTTTGTTTACCTAAATAAAGAACACACCTTAAATTTTGCTCTTATAACAGTAGTGGACCAGACAAAAGTTTTTTAAATATCAAATTTACATCAGTCAATCAGGTGCCCCGCTCTTTAGCATAGGCCATCATGACCTTCCATGCATCTCTATCCCTTGTTCATTTCAGTTCATCTGTCACTGGTCCTACTTTAAGCCACTTGTTAGTTCATCCAACATCTCTTCTTGCAGTTTTCCTTCAATCATTCCAGTTGTTACAAGATGTTCCAGTTCCTCTTTTCTCATCATAAGGGGCAAAAAGGTTGCCTGGAACTAATGTATTCTATTTAAGAATAAGAGTGATCTTGCTGTCTCAGCATCAAGAATAGTGCAAGCAAAAAAGAGTTTCAGGAGAATGAAATTGGTTCTACAAGTAAAAACGTCTCCATTCACACAAGAAGAAGAGCCGTAAAGTGCTAAATTGAACCCATTTTGATGCATGAATATGAGGCCTGGACAATTTCAAATCAGTTGCAAAAGAAACTGGAGGCAACAGAAATGTGATTCCTGTGGAAAATGCTACAAATATCATTGACCGCAAAGAAAACAAACGAAGCAGTGTCACGAGAAGCTGACACACATTTACACAAAGGGCACTTTAAAAGATTGAAATCGAGATACTTCTTGAACATTTTTACTATTTTGCCAAATAATATTGAAAAACTTACACAAGTTTAAGAGATTTGCTAAAACAAAAGGAAAAAAAGTTTGTTATCTAAAGATCTTTCTGACAAATTAAAGTTTGCCAAGATAATATACAATAGAATGATGCACCGAGCTTTAATAAAAGATATATTTTTACTTTAAACAAATCCTACTCTACCATGCACTTCATAGATTTTTTTGACCCTCATTGCATAAATGTTTTTTGCAAAAAGTTTGTACCATTCACGATCACAAAACTAAAAAATGTACCTGAAACAAAATTCTGCCACAGCTATAGGATTTTTATATAAAAATAAGAGCAGTTTATTGCCAATTTTATTACAAAAATAAAGTCACAAAAGCAAGAGTTCAACATTTTTTTATAAAGAAAATGAGTCACACACTCTTCAACTTTACACAAGCTGAAACTTGCACAGATTTGACAAATCAATTTGTACAATTCATGAATTATTCTGTACAATTCTTGCCAAAGGGCAAATCATGTAGTAAAAACAACCCAGGAATAACTAAACATAAGAGAACATCAGACCAAATGTTACAAAAAATAAATCTCAGATACCTGGAGAGGTAAATTAATAAATCATAAAAACAAATTGACAAACTCATACATGGAGGATTATACACCTGCTCATGTCCTTACAACACATTTTGTAGGACTGGTCTAATCCTGATGTGATCTGAAAGCTTCACTGCTAGATGTGGGCAACCACTTATAACCAAACTATAAATGGAAAGTGTCATGACATGCAATAAACATTTTTTATCTTCTCCACTCTTTAGGTCCTTGACATACCTAAGGTATTGAGTGGTGGTAACTGTAAGATCCTCAAATGACCCGTACATATATTTTCTAAGCCAGCAAGGTGAGACCCACATAATTTGGGCTTGAGAATTTTTAAATGGAGTCAGAATTGAAAAATGTACTCTGTATTTTTGGGACCTGTTCTCACAAGCAAAATTCTGCCACTAACTTATCTCAGATTATTCTGATCTTTGCAAGGCCTATATTATCCTGTTCATGAGACAGTAGCTGGATATTAATTGTTGGGTTTGTAATTTGGAAAGTGGTTGTCAGATAAGGCCTTAATTTTCGCTTTTTTTTCTTTGCAATTGTTGAGTGGATCTTGACATGGGATATAGTTACTGGATTTAGCATTGGTGAGAAATAAAATGTTTTTTCTAACATGTTCCATGATTGGATACAATAGTCACACTTTCTCTGGAATAAAAAAAATTGTCATGTTTAGAAAATATTTGAATAAAAAGGTGAAGACTAAACAATATAAAATATAAAATTTTCACAACAAAATGCTGTCTACTCATAACCAACACTGAGACTTAAAATATACCAAGAAATATTTCATAAAATAAACGCTTCATATGCTATGCCTAGTAAACCAAAATATGTCAGAGTATTATTGAATAATGTGCACCTTAAAGCATTTGACCTCATGTAAATCTTAATGTCTTACTTTACTTTGTAAGCTCAATAGACTGAATACTTGTCATCTTGTTTTTTTTCACATTTAGAATGCAGATATTCCTTTTAGTAACTTAAAAAAAAGTGATTGATACAAATAAAGGCAATATAAATCATTGTAATATATTTATAACACACTACGAAAGTGATACATCTTTTAAAAAAATTACCAACAAAAAAATTCATAAATAAAGGAAGATCTAGTGGATGTAAATTAAGTGGTTAGTAGAGGAAAACAATCGACTGACAAACAAAAAGTCTAGTAGAAAATTTTCAATTCTTCATACAATGTGCATCATAGACCCTTTAGTGATTTTTGTTGATTACAATGGCTTCGTGTAAATATTTGTCTTCATCACACATTTGGCTTCAGGTTGCTTGTGTCAAGTTCCTGCTCTCCTGACATATCCTCCTCTATTTGTGGCATCTGTGACTTTGATCCTTGCACAATGGGACTAGTGGGAGAAGAGGAGGCATTGGGTGGCCTTGATAAGGCAGTAGCCTGTGATGGACTCTGTGAAGGCCTTGGAAGATGAGCTGCAGAAATAACGCCTTCATCTCCAAACTCATCATGACGTCTAAACCTTTGGGCCAAAGGGTGAAGAGATTCTGAGTTGCCAAAAACCGTAGAACCATATTGGAAATCCCTGGTCAAAGTTTCAGTGTCTTCCAAAGAAGGAGGAGCATTGCTAAGGCGCATTAGTCGACGATGCTCTGATACTGCCACAGAGTCAGCTGGGCTCGAGGTCTCCAAGTGCTGCAGCTGTTGGTGTCCTCCAACATGGCTATCTCTATTGCTACCACCAGATGATTGATAAGGATAAGTTAAAATTGTCCTTGTTCTTATATTCTCACCAGTATCGTGCGGATATGATAGAACTGTCCCAGCTATAGCTCCTCCAACAGGAGTGGTGCTACTTGATTCAATGGAAGAAGCCTGGTAACCTAAAGTGGTTGGAGCAAAAGATGAGGTAGACAAAGAAGGGAACTGATAATGTTCACCTTTAGCAGAACTAGCACTATCCACTTGATATTGAGGGCTACATGATGCTCTGGAACCAGTATAACCAGGGATTGCTGATGTAGGATGATTCAGTCCTGGCAGTGGGGTGTAGCTGTAACTTTCTCTGCCAGATCCTAATCCACCAACATGACCACCAGCAGCAAGGCTCGTGCCAGCACCACTGCCATGGAATCGTCGGCGATATTGTGTCTCATATAGATGCAACACACTGAGGCTCATATTGCCTGATAGCATTTCTCTTTGACCCTCATCCACCAAACTAAGACTGTTGAAATCAGTAGAGTAGAAAGACCCTGTGTTGCTCACAAGACTAGAGAACCCACCGCCTGCCCCAGGTGATTCTACCATATTGGTAGGATGTGGAGAGCTGTTGACCACTGGGTAGTCAAGGCTGGATAATCCACCCTTTAGGGGGGCTCCTGAACATCCAGATTGACCAGGACCTGCAGCCTCACCAAATGAGGTTGTTGGAGGAGGAGCATGTGATCTCTCTGTCAGATAATGCGAGCTCCGATTCAGACTGGAATTCATCTGGAGATGAATGAATGAATAAGTTATGCTGCCACACACATGAAAGTAAAAAAAAATTATATAAAACTTACTAGGTATTTGACAATGATGAGGACATAAAACTTTGAATCCAACAGCTTATTATTCATGGCGTTATGGAAGGCAAAATTAAATAATTAACCAAATATAGTCTAACATTTGGCTGGAAGATACAATCTTCTTGACACCAAATGATTCCACTTTAAAATAAAAAAAGCATTCCATCATCAACAAACTTAAACAAAAGAATTTATGACCATGCTCATCGTATGTAAAAAAGCACTGATGAGAAATTTGGACATGTACAAAATGAATTTATAAAAAAAAAATCATCTTAATCAAAACAAAAATTTACTCACAGGGAAAAATGAAGGTATTGGATTCACATAACCCAAGCTTGGAAGACTTATTGGATCTGCAATGATGCTAGTTAGGGCGGGTAAGTCTTTTTGCACTGAAAATGGTAAGAAGAAAACAACAGGAATTATTTTTATTTTGCACTTATATAGGAAAAAATACACAATTACAAATCACTGTTTTACAGAAACTAGTTTTAAGCAAACTGAAAGATTTTGAACCAATATTGAAATAACTAGCTGTAAACTGCTCTCTTAGAAAAGGAAGCGCCATCAGCAAAAGAAAACTAGGAAAATGTTACAATTGTATGTTCAACTGAATCATCATTCCTTCCAAACTAAAAAACAAAAAGACATCTTGATTTCTACAGGTCCAAAGCTAGCCTAATGTTGATATGAGAAAAAGCTTTGTAAGAAACATTCACAAAATTTAGGATAAAATATTTAATCTAACCTTCTTGTTTTACTCCATTTACAAAGTTGCTGCTCTCTCGAGGTGGCTTCCATTCTGGATTTGTGCTCTGTAAAGATGAAAAAGAACATTTAATGATTGAAAGTTTTGGGATTTAATTTTATGTAAACTTAAAAAAAAATGTTTTCATCTAATGGTTTCTATTGATTAAACAGATTTAATGACAACTGAAAGCTTTACTAGTACCACAGAAAATTAGCAAAGGTATTGAAATAGAAAAGCTTTTTTATGCGCAATCCTAACTGAGACAACAGAATAAATCTTTTCTAATTTACATAACTTTTCAATCAGGAATTGGTAATTGCTGTCATATAACATACTCATAAAACAGATCTACTTAAAAAATTTTATAAAGCAACCAAATCCTAACGTCCATTGAACTTTTTTTCCCTGCTTTCTTACTTCAAAACATTTCAGCTGTATCTTAGTTGAAGAAAGGTATTATTTTTTTCTTCACAAGCAGAGAAAGCACACAATAAGTTGTTAACTACACAGACCTTATTTTCCGAAACTTGGTATTTCATCTCAAAAGGCCAATCAAGTTTAAAACCTAAATTAAATTCAGAGGCACATCTAAGCCATGATGCTCTCTTTTTTTCAGAGTATTATAGCTGTTTGATATAAATCAAGGCATGAGCCCCACAAAAGGTTAGCATTTTTCTATCGTTTTCACTCAAAGCCTATTTCTAACAACTTGTGAGTTTTACCTAAAAACGTAAACACTAGATGATTTTAGCTTAAAACTCACAAACGTAACAGCCTTCAGATGCAGGTTGTAAGATTTAAAATATGCTGCCACTATTAGAAATAATTTCATATTAACTTCTCTTTGAAGCACTTCACTTGATTCTTATGAAACTGAATTAAGACACAATGTGACAAAGTGGAGGGTAAAGATAATATTTTACTCAAAAATATGAGAGACTAGTGAAATTACAGTGAAATGCATCAGAGACAGTTCAATCTTTCCATTTTCTCCTTGTTGAGCCTTGGGAACTTTGCTCTCCTCTGAAGCTCCTGTAGCAGAGGGTGCTGTCCACTGATATATAAAACATGAAAAAAATTGATTAAAAAAAATTTACACATGTACATTCTTAAAAATATCTTCAGGTCCAGCTAATGTTATAGATATGGGAGAGAAAGTCACAATTATGTACAAAAAAATTCTATGGCATGTTTCTCAGAAATTCTACTATTCATCGAATAAAATGAAAATGAGAAAATGTGAACAATTTAACAGATTTCCCAGATACCAAAAGGAGGATCTTAATTAAGTTGACCTTTTCAGGAGACAAAAATTAATGTCTTCACTGATGAGGTGAAAAGTTTAATGTCCTTATAAACAGTTCAAAATAATTTTAAGTATAAATATATACATTTGAGCGTACAAATATAGACAAGCTAAAGGATAAACAGGAAAACTAATGGCCTTAATACCATTCTCTTGATACAATCTAAATAGCATAAAATCGAAAGGTAAACTATTTTTATTTTCCATGTCTTCTCATGGGCAATCCAGAGGGACTTTTCATGGTCCTGATGGTTTTATTTTCATATTCCCCTTTTTTTTTTAAGATGAAGTTGTAAATTTTTGAAGCATTCAAAAAGGGAAGCCCCTCCCCCAAACACACACACACCCCACTACAACATAGTTTTATTATATTCAATATTTCAAAAAGATTGAAAAAAAATCTTTTGATTAAATATAAAACAAGCATAAAAAACTGTACGACCAATTTGAAATATTTGGTTTCTTATAGATTAACTTTCAAGCCTTAGAGCAACGATTGAAACCAGGCACAATGTGCCCTATTTACCATTACATACCTCATGATTTCCATGCTTTTTTATGTCCATCTGGGCAAAGGAGCATACATCACCAACACCTGAGACTTCCACAGTAAAACAGCGAAAAAAATCCACAATCTGTGCTGATTTAGGTCGCAAACAAAAAAGTAGCCAGATGGGTGTAAAGATGGGACTCAGAAGCTCTTCCAAAATATATGCCTGGATAAGTAAGATTATAATTTTATTTACAAAAATAAGTTCAAATAGTTTTCTCGACATGATTTAAACACATTTTTCTCAAAATTAATTGTCAGTTCCCATCAAATTCATCCACTTTGGTTGTTTTTGCTTTTGTTTAAGTAATAATATTTGTATCTTTTAAAAATGATGACAAATGCATTTAATTCTAATAGCAGTAATCTCAAGTTTATTGTGGACCTTCACTTATGTTAAAAGTGAAAACATATGCAGTACACCGAGTTTGGTAAAGATATTATCTAATTTCTTTGAAAAAAAGGTATAGCATCATGGCTGATGCCATTATCAATATAAATTAGAAATACAAGATCACATGACTTGCTCTATGCAGTGCTTATGAATGGAGAGATTTTATGAAAAAATATTGTTTGTAAGGCCAGGATTCATTCATCACTAGGCACATCAATTACATAAATATTGAATTTAACATAATGCAGTATGCACTGTATACAAGTACTATTACATTAATCAAGAGGCATTTTCAATCTAGTTTACTAAGTCTATTTTTAAATTACATGAACCTATATCTTAACACAATTTTGGCCCTTTCAATTGGCAACAGGAAGAAAAAGGCATTTTCCCTCAAATCCTAAAACTTCACAAAATATGCTATTGATTGCATCTGAAGGGATAGAATGTAAATATAATTTAATATCTGACTCTAAGTCTAAATCTAAATTTAGAGAAATAGAGACATTAATTTACAAAATTTGTCTTAAATACTTTTTCTTTCTTTAAAATCTCTTTCAGGTTTCTACAACTTGTCAAAAAAAATTACTATTAACAACCACTATTCGGAATTTTGTTACATTTGTTTGTTTGTTTGTTTTTCTTTTTGTTACAATTCTCAATCTCTATATTTATGAAACATGTAGCTCAACAGCTTTAAATTTTTTTTATTAAACCTCATTAAAAAAAGAAAGATTAAAAAGAAATTCATGGGGAAAAAAATCATATCTCTGTTTAGATACCACAAGTACCCTACCCTCTTGTTTCATCAACCCAGCTCACTGAAATTTCTCCAAAGATCGACAAACGTGTGTACAATTTCAGAAAGTGGGTACAGGATAACTATGGTTATAACAGGTAGTTGGAGGCAGGAAAACGTTAAATCTGCTACTGGTGAAAGTAGGTACAGTTGCTAGCAGGAAAATGATGGGGCTGCAGTTGTCAGAAGGAAAAAAAAAACTGATGATAGTGTAGCTGATAAAAGCTAATAGACAGCAAAAAAAATGGTGAGTGCTGTTGGTAAGAGCAGGTATGATTGACACAAAAAAGCTAATGAGGATGCTACTGGAGAGAGCATGAAACTTGTAACATTCTATTTAAAATTTGTGACTGATAGTGATACTATGTTAGTAAGAGAATTCAATATATTCTTGATTTTCATCTTCTTAAATTTCTAGTTGTAACCTGGATCAATTTGCATAAATTTTCACAGGTATAATATTTTTTCTCAAAAGGCTATGCCTACCAAAGATGTATGACAAAGATAAGCATATTTACAGTTAAGATACTTAGATATTTTAAAATCTGTATCAAGATTCTTGCTTGGTTGATAAGCATTGTTTTGCAATAAACCTGATACATACCATAATATAACCAATCCAGATTGATTCCATGCATGTTTTAACACTTAAAACTAAAATTATCAGCGCCCCTTATACATTAGCTTCCAGATCAGATCTAGACCTGATTTAAATACTGTCATACTGGGTGAAATTCACTATTGCAAACTATTCTACCTAGAGCCAAAAAAATATAACATATCAGCTCAAGCTTGATTGACACAAGCACAATAAGCAAGAACACCTATTATTTATTGCTACACACCCAAGCAAAGTTTCTCTTAATAAACGGATTATTCTCTTTCTATAATATGTATTCATCAAATTCATATGTTTTCCACTGCTCCTTTTTTTTGTCAGACTAGTACACACTGCAATGTTTTTAAAACCCATTTGTAGATCAATCTCCCCTCAAAAGAGAAAACTAGTTTTCCAGAAGAGAACAGACAGCAGCTTTACAAAAAGTTCCTTTTTTTCCATTTGCAAATCTACATAAAATTTTGATCATTCACCCAACACTACCTGCACTCATAATGTTTCAAAACAAACAAGAGCTGCCCATCTCTCTGCCAAAGTAGACAAAATTTGTAAATTTGTAAACAGATCTCCTACAAGCTTTTGATACTCATTTGCCATTTAGGAAGACACACCTCTCCTTTCTCTGCCCTGTCTTTTGCAGGGTCTGTATCAGGTACCATATATCTATTAGAGCTCGCTAAGTTTACCTACCACCTAGATTCTATAGGGCAGATTGCAAAAAAAAATGTACTTGCCCTACAATTGCAATCCAAAAGCACTGATAACAGCTAAGCAAGTCTAGGTCCAACTCATGGAGAAACAGAGAGTTCAGTAGGTAGAGCATTAAAGAGAGTTTCCCCTACCAATAAGAAGTTTTGATTCCTTTCTGGTTCATTTGATGATTGGGCTTGTTTTAGTATAAATCGATTTGGAAACTTAACTAACCAAAGATCTCAAGTAATGTTTTTATATATTTGACCTTTGACCTTATGATGCAATACATGTCTAGAACAAATCATCAAATAGAGAGTATAGTGTATTAGGAAGAGAAGTATGAGATTCTGGTATTGAGAAGAGGAACCAAGGAGACATAGAAGGAAAAGGATGAGAACTTGCAAGAATTTTCTAATGTTATCAAAGACTTAGAGAGGAAAGATGTCAAGGAATTATTTGTTTTAATTTCCTTTTTACGCATGTTCATGTTCATCTAAATTGACAGTTTCTATGATGAGCATATTAAATGTGGGAAGTAAATCAATCACAGATTTATTAAATATAGCTCCTTCTCTTGAATGTTCAGACATGTCTTGCTCATAGATATCGAAATTCTGAAAAGAATCTGAGGTGTCCATACTCCACTGCATGTTATCAAAAATAAAACTATTTGATTTGATATATTGTAAACCAACAAAAGACAGTAATCAGCTACTGTTAAAAACTAATAGTCAGCTGGTATTTCAGCATACATTTAATAGTTTCAGTTTAAGATGCATCTGTTACATTTTTCCGAAAGTTGTTCTATAATTTTGTACCAAAATGTTTAAAACTGACCTATTACTGTTGCTACTTCTTCTGCTATCAGTCCCTTCCAACACTGCAAACTGTCGATGTAACAAAGCTATTGTGGCAAAAAGACTTTCATGTACACAGTATATCTCCAAATGAATTCCCTTTGTAATGTAAAATAAAAACGTGGATTAAAATATTATGGAAGAATTTTTATAAATTCTAATAAAACCATAATAATCACAGTAGACAAGCAATAATCTTTTACTGACCACTTTGTACTGAAAGAGCATTGCAAACTCTTCTCTGACATTGGAAGTATGAGCTTTTCCCTTCCAATGGCTGGGCATGTAGTGGATTTGGGCTAGGATGCTCATCATCAGGCGCTCTGGACAGAAAACTTCATTCTGGTTGAAGACAAAAAATCAACACTTACAGTATAGTGGGGAACTCTTTATTAGTAAACTTTTTTGAAACAAGGCTTTCAAAAATTTAACAAGCCAATCCCATTGGTGAGATGATGAATTTTTTTTTTTATTTTGGGTAATGCAATTATCCCACAGTATCCATTGATCCATGATTCTTCAATTATTTAAGGTGGTAGAATTGCTATTAAAAGTAGTAGTTGGAGCAGTGAAGGAAGAAGTAGTAGTAGTAGTAACAGTGGTGGTAAAAGTAGTAGTAGTAGTAGTAGTAGTAGCAGTAGCAGTAGCAGTAGTGGTAGTAGTAGTAGTAGTAGTAGTAGTAGTAGTAGTAGTAGTAGTAGTAGTAGTAGTAGTAGTAGTAGTAGTAGTAGTAGTAGTAGTAGTAGTAGTAGTAGTAGTAGTAGTAGTAGTAGTAGTAGTAGTAGTAGCAGTAGTAATAGTGGCAGCAGCATCAGTAGTGGTAGAAGAAGTAGTAGTAGAAGTAGTAGTAGTAGTAGTAGTAGTAGTAGTAGTAGTAGTAGTAGTAGTAGTAGTAGTAGTAGTAGTAGTAGTAGTAGTAGTAGTAATAGTAGTAGTAGTAGTAGTAGTAGTAGTAGTAGTAGTAGTAGTAGTAGTAGTAGTAGTAGTAGTAGTAGTAGTAGTAGTAGTAGTAGTAGTAGTAGTAGTAGTAGTAGTAGTAGTAGTAGTAGTAGTAGTAGTAGTAGTAGTAATAGTACTAGTAGTAGTACTAGTAGTAGCAGTAGCAGAAGCAGCAGCAGTAGGAAGAGGAGATGGGAGTGATAAAAATAATAATAAAGGGTAAACTGGAGTTTGAATTAATTTGAGAAGGAGGAAAAAATAAATTTTTCTATATAAAGTGATTTACTGACTTCTGTTAAGCAAATCAGAGAAAAAAATTTAGCAAAAACAATCCTTTACCAAATCACTGAAAAAGGCAAATAAAGCCCTGAGCCTAGTATTCCCTTGTCAATTTTCATATTGTTCTGACTTTCAGAAGATTTAATTTGGAATCTTTTATAATTACCTCGTCAGGTATGAGACCTGAGCAAACTGTCGCCACCATTCCTTTAAAATAAAAAAAAAACAAAAATACAAAAATGTTACAGTATTGCTATTACAGCATGTTTAAATTCTTCATTCTTTGTTGATAGAAATCCTGGGGTTTTATTAGATTAGAGAAATCTTAAAAGGATAATTTCGATTACTTTTAATGATGTTTATCTTGATTTTGATATCTAAAAACACAATGAAATAAACTTTTTTACTCTTTCATTTTTCTAGTATCTAATGTTGAATATGTTTTGTTTTGACAATATTAAAAATTTAAATCTTTCAATTACAGTTAAATAATTTCTTTCAACCATGAGAACTTAAGATAAACATCAATGGAAAAGATTTTAAAAAGGATTTTTGTACTTTTATAAATAGGTCTGTTTTCATTACCACAAACAGATGCAACTGTGAACAGATGCTCCACTTTTGTTACATCGTTGAAATCAAGGATTCCAAGAACCAATAGCACAGCTGCAGGGGCACCAGCAAAGAAGGCAATGTACCTGGAGTTTCAGGTAAAAATATAAAAACACCATTTGCATAGTCATAAAAACGGAAGTAAATATTTTCCCATCAACATTTGATTGACAAAAATACAAATTTTTTTTAGAGCATTGGATCATCCGTAAGATCAAATGCACAATAACCTTAGGGGTCACCCCAAAACTAACAGCTACATAGAGTTTTATATCATAGTGTCTGATTTATAAATTTTTTTTTTTATGAGATAGCATTATTGGATACACAACAATGATATCCACCATGACGGCAAATTTTTTGACGATTTTTGCTATTGCTATAAATTTTAGTGACAGTCTTCTTGAATACAAACAACATCATTAGCTAAGAAACCAGATGCAATATCATTAATCTCCACTGCATTATTGTTTTATTACAACAAAGGTTTTCATGAAAAGTTTTTGCATATGCATCAAAAAAAAAATTTATGAAACTTGTTTACATATCAATCTCATAAATTTTATAGGCATAAAAATTTGTATAAATCATCGCATACATGCAAATAAAAAAAAATCTGTAGGAAATAACTATAAGATGATGTTCAAGACATCTTTCATGCTAAGTTAAGGATGGATTGTGTGAAAAATGGAAAACATTTTACATTGTAAACCCTTTTTTCTGTTTGAAAATGTATTTTTGTAAATGTGGTTTTTCTTTTTACATTTTTTACCGTTATTTTTTTTTCAAAACATAATCACAAATCTAACAGAAAGTCAGGATTTAGGGAAGAAAAACTTGTAATTAATTCAGGTGATTAAGTCTTAAACCTTATCTAATACCAACTTGGCTAGGATGATCAAAAATGGGGAAGTAAAGCTCCTCATGTACATCGTGGAGGGTATATAAGCTCTGTTCAACCTACAAAATAAAAACAAACAAAAAAAACGTTCATTCTAATCATATACTTTAACTAAAAAATAAACAAACCATATTCTTCAACTTTGTTTTACAACTAGCACTTTAAATGAATTTTCCATAAATCCCAAATTTAACCAGCCCTTCCAACTTCTGTTTTACATTTTAAATATATATCATTTTCTTCTGTTCTCACATGTTTTTCTTTAAAGTTTGCCATTTTTATGTTTTTATGACATTTTGAATAAAACTTGGCTCTCTAAAACTGTTTTATTTTGTAGCTTTCTATCATTTTTTTCTGCCCTATAGATCAAGTCTGTGCACCAATCTTTTCTAACACAGACATCCTGATCTTGGTTTAAGTCATTAGTAATACCTGCATCCATTAAGGTGAAAAGAATTTCTAGAACACCAAATACTACTAGCTTCATCAAATATATATTTGTCTTAAATTTAAATGTTATCTCTAAACCTGAAGCCACCATATATAATATATATATATATATATATATATATATATATATATATATATATATATATATATATATATATATATATATATTTCTTTAAAAAAATGAGGTCCATAAAGTTGCACTAACATTAAAAATTATGAAAGAAAATACAAGAATTAAAATACAATGCAAAAAACTTTTACCTTGCCACTAGTTCATGATCAAGTTCATTAAAGTGCCTGAGGTAAAGACGTCCATAATTTGCCCTGGAAATTAAGTGCAAAATAATTTTTTAAAAAACAACTGAAAGCAGATAAAATCTATCAATATAGAAATCAAGAAACATTACAAAACTTGAAAGATAAAAAAAATGAAAGAGATAAGTCTATTTATCTTAAATTCAGATAATGCAAATGGACCATTGATTCAAAGTAACTCAAAATTTTCTTAGCAATTTGAGTGTTACTGAAATAATGAATTGAAATTACAGCTATAATTTTGCTTTCTTTATGGCACCGTATTTCAAAAAACCATGCAAAAAGTAAGTCGTGCTCTGACCATTAGGAAAGTAATTCTAATTAGATCTATTCTTATTGATTTATCTAGTAAGATTCTTTAGTGTGATGAAGAGCAATGACTGCATGTTGTGTGTTTAAAGTCTTAAGATTAACCCTAATTGAAACAGATTTTGAATTATGAAAAATCCTCAACTCAAAAGACATTTGACTTGCTTCTTACTAGCTGAGAGAATGAGTGAGGAAGAGCAAGAAACATACTATCAACTATTGAGAGAGTTGGTCTCATTCATTAGTTTTACTCATGCAGAATTTATTGAGATATGATGGGAAATGACATAGCTTATTTTGTTAAGATTTTTTTCTATAATGACATTGAAAGGAAAATGTGCTTTCATTCTTTTTTTATTTCATAAAATCAAACATTCTATAGGAAATGATTTAAGACATATCAAATAACTGTGACAACTTAAATTAACAATATCCATTTTATTCATCATGCCCTAGAAGTAGAATATGGAACAGGTGCATCAGCAAAATCATATGAACAAATTTCTCTACTGAATGGATGGTTACACCTGATGCAGTGTTTTCTGACCAACTTGCTTTCAGTGCATTATAATGTGGGAAGAAAAGGAAATCTGCATCATGCACAAGCAACATATTTTTATTGAAAAGAAAACAACAGAGTTATAGTGCAGAGAAACGAACACATTACATTACCATTGCCTTGATCCCAAAAAGCTTGGAGAGCGCTTGACAAACTATTACCAGAAGAAACAAAAGTTGGACATTTTATATTAACAACACAATAGTTTATCCCTCTTACATAGAAAAGAATCTTAAGGTAACAGCTTAATCAAAGCTACATAGAAAGAAATTATGTTACCCCATCATTACCATATCTTAATATGTCTTTAAACAAAGCAAGAAAGAAGATTCAATTGCGGGTCAGTAATATATCGAATAATATATCAAGGGGATAATGAATTGAGAAGAAGTGAATTATCAACTGTCTATCCTATAGAAAGTTTTTTTTTTTTAACAATATCTTACCTCTGCATAACGAAAGAAAAAATAAATTATCTGGTAGAGGAAGATAAACGGAGACAGGACTAGATTCAGAATAGCAAGCAGGCCAATGTGCGTCGATAGCCTGAAAGGTTAAAAAAAAAATAATTAAAAATAGCACCAAAAGAACAGTGCAAAATAACAAAAATATTCATTGATTAAACGCTATAAACCTTATTAGAAACCAAAAAAAAAAAAAAATTAAAAACCATAGATCTACAATCATGTAGAGTACTACATAAACATGTGCCATTGGTATTCTTCACCTTGTAAAAATATAGCTCTCAATTGTTATCGAAACTTAAGATTTAAGTGTGCTTGGAGATCGAGACTCAACCTAGTGTAGACCATCAATAAGCTTGGTCTCAATGGATATCACCTGTGTAACTTGTATAGCATCTTCAAAATATTATGGCTATGCTTTAAGGAAAAAAGGCAGTTTTGATAGAAACCAAAAAAAATGAAAAATATAACAGTAGATTAAAGGACTAGGCTGATATCTGAGTTGGTGTCATTTACTTGTTTTAGCCTGTGATAAAAAACAAACAGAAGACAAATGACATTGACATAAAAAAATAACACTCAAGTTTTGACATTAACTTCTATTGGTTACCATCTTTTAGTTCTGACTTTTACACTCAGTTCCAATGGATCAGATGATACTTTTTTAGCACTCAAAATTAAGAACAGTGCATATTTTATGCTTTTTTAACAATGAAAATTGAATGGAATTTTGAAAAAGATATTGCCATTTTTTATCCCCGGAAAGAATAAAAATAAGTGGAAATGTACTTCCAAACAAGAATTTTCCAAATTAAAATTTCTGATATCGACTTTATTAGGACTGATTGAAAGCGAAATACTTCATGCAGCACATACTGATCGGAGAGCTGCTTCCTCTTCTGGTGGCTCTTGTAATCTTCCCTCATGGTGTAGCTATTCACAAAGATGGACCATGGGCTCCCTTGGAGGGCAAAATGAGAGTTTATCTCCATAAATTGAAATCAGAAACACTTGATGCCTAATTTAGAATTTCTTTTTTTTTTTTTTAGTTTCAAAATTTGTATCCCAAATTCTTTTTGAAAATCTGACAATATGACCAAATATGTAAAATTTAACAGTAAATACAGGTATAGCCAAAGTTGAACTATAAAATAAGTCTCTAAATTTTAAATGTTCCATTCAGATTTGTTGCAGAAAATATTTTTTGTTATGATACCATTATATTAAATACTTACAATAAAGCAAAATATCCAAGTTAAATCTCATTCCATGGGTTAAAAGAGCACTGTAAAATAAAATAAAAAACAGATGAAGGAAAAGCAAAACAAAACAAAGCACATGGTTAGACTATGGTGCACACCACTTATATTTAAATCATCCCTTGAGCAAGAAGTCCGAGCAAAAGAAAACTCTTAAAAACCTCAGTATCCAAACTAAGCTACAACTTCTTGCTGATTTGGACAGGAAGCAAGGGACAAATAAAGAGATCCCTGAAAAAGTATGGACAATTATTAGAAACAGAGCCAAGTTAGAGAGACCTGGTTTGTCAACTGAATTTCAACCCGAAGAAAAAGACAGAGAACAACAAAGAATATAGATGTTGACAAAGCCATGTTCCTTTGATTCAAACAAGCCAGAGCGATGAGTGCTCCAATCTCAAATCCAGGGCTCACCAATCAGGCTGAACTTTTAACAACCTAGCTAGGTTTGACAGACTTTACTACCAGTGTAGGATGGATTGAACGTTGGAAGCGTCAACATGGCATTGCTCTTAGGACTGTCAGTGGGGAGGCGGCTGTCGTAGACCACTCAGTTGTCAACTTGTGGAAGGAGCAAGATCTGCCTTCACTCCTTATTGATTATGCAGAGGATGAAATATTCAATGCCGACAAAACTGGCATTTTTTACAAGTGCCTGCCTGATAAGTCGCTTGCTCTGAAAGGCGAGAAATGTACAGGGGAAAAGAAGGCCAAGGAAAGGATGACAGCTATGGTTGCGGCCAACATGTCCTGCACAGAAAGACTGCCCCTTATGGTGATCGGGAAATCACTCAAACCAAGATGCTTAAAAAATGTGAAAAATCTTCCTGTTGAATATACAGCGAATAAAAAGACTTAGATGACGAGCACCATATTTGAGATCTGGCTGAGGAAGCAATCCAGAAAATTTCTCCTGCAGAGCAGATCCATTGCTATGATAGTGGACAATTGCCCAGCGCATCCTAATATTGATAGCTTGACGAGCATCAAACTTGTGTTTCTGCCGCCCAATACCACCAGCCCCCTTCAGCCATGTGATCAGGGAATTATTCATTCTCTGAAGGGCCACTACAGAGCTCAAGTAATCAAAAAGTACCTCGAACTAATTAAAGACAAGATGTCCACAAACCCTGGTGAGCCAAATATTTCTGAGACCTTCAACATTTCCGTTCTTATGACTTGAGGTCGGCTTGGGACAAAGTTACGGAGAGAACAATAAAAAACTGTTTTTGTCATGCTGGATTCTTCAAGCAAGCTGAGGAGACAACAGAAGATGCTCTACTTGCAGAAGACAGAGATGAGCTGGATAAGGTAGTGGAGTCACTGGCAGGTGTCACAAATGTCCAGACAACTGTTGAAGAATTTGCCATAATAGACAGAGATGTGGAGATGGCTGCAGAGGTTTCTGTGTCTGAGATAGTGCAAAGTTTGTAAACTCAGAATGATAGAGTCAGAAGATGAGCCACAGATAGAGGTAGAAGAGGTAGCAAAAGTCACAACAGCTGAGGCAAGAGTTGCAATTCAAACACTTCGACGTTTTGCAGAACAGCAAGAAAAAGGGGATTGTCCGTTCAGCCCTTTAGGCATCATTGAAGACAGGGTAGAAGAAATTAGCTTGTCCAATTTAACCCTTTGCTGTGTAAACCGGCCAAACCCGGCCTAAAACAGAGCCTCCTGTTTCACCCACCCAAAAGTGGCAGTGCTATACATATCTGGCTACCGGTTAAGCCGGCCAAACCCGGCCTTAACATTTCCCTTTGTTTGAGGGTTCTATTTTGGACAAAAGCGGGGGGGAATCCTAACTAAAAATAGAAAATTCAACATTCTAAATGTAGTTGAATAGCTTCGACCCAGAATAACACGGTATTCCCTGAAATAGAAAGCTCGGGGAAGCCCTAACACTGTCTTGCAACTTTTGTTCTCACTAGCTCTACACATAGCTTTTCTTGCTCTGACTTTGTGACTTTCTTTTATCTTTGATTGGCCATGGAAACTCCAGCTAGCGACACTGAGCTAGACTTTGAGTCTAAAGTTGATACCAGCTCCAATCCTTAATTGAAAGAGTACAACTAAGTTGGAGCGAAAATATCTAGGGTCTAGATCTAGGTCTAGACTCCAGTTCCAGAGAATCTAGAATCTTGGCTAGATACTAAGTCCAGGGGAATGCACTGCTTTGACAAGTTATGATGTAGGAGAAATAAAACAAAGTTAAACTAGTTAAAAAGTTAGTTTTAAATTATAAACGAGAGATCGGTTTGATGTTTCATGTTGTTACAGTTGTATACCGATCTTTGCCTATGTTCACATCCCAATTCTGGTCCTACATAGCCTAGCTTAGTTTTGCTCACTTTGAACAAAAAAAAAACGAATCTTAGATTCTACATCTAGATAGATATGAATAGATAGAAGATTAAGAATATTTTGGTTTGCAAAGTGCCTTCACTAGGATGATGATGGAAGCAAGATTTATGTATTTCGGGTATGACATTATTTTAAGTTTTGTGAGCTAGTGTCCTAAAAAAATTATGCTGTGTTTTTAAAAAAAAAAAAGCAGGTTGATCATATGTTTATAATGTGTGTGACTGTGATTGTGATTAAGATTTAGATAGATTTTTTTTCGCTTTTAGCTTCTGCTCAGTGCTATCTCTTATGAAGTTTATTTTGTAGGCCTAGGCTGTTTAGTGTGTTAGTGTTTATGAAAGTCATGTTTTGGATTATAAAAACAAAGACTAAGAAAAGTAAGTTGGACTATTCCCTTTTTATTTACAATATCTGGATGTCTTTTTTTTCTTCTTGAATTTGTATCACTCTGTGCAGTCTCTTGATTTTGTTTTTGGCATTCTAGTGAATCTGCATGCAAGGGATTCAAATGAAAATGAAGAAAAATGATAAAAAGTAATATGAAAGCGTACTGAAAACTATTCAAAACCAGTTTCATAATTTAGCCAATTCAATTTTGTGCAAATTATCAAAATTTCATAGGTTTAACATCAATAGTGGCCTAACTACAGATTATTTTCTAGAACCCCCCTGTAGAGCCCTCATTTGACCAAAAAAATGTAAACAAACAAGGGTATCCCTGTGGGTTAAAACAAAAGACCCTGCTCAATTTTTTCAAAAGGGTTTAGCAATAAATGGGAAAAGCAGGGCAATTATACCAACGGCTCAAACAGGCCCTTTAATGGCCCATCACTTGTGAACAAATATTTAATTAAGCAAGACAAAAATGGGTATTTATTAATTTTTTTTCAAAACAAGGGAAGTAACTAGAAATTTACAAGCCATGAGTAGTTGCCTCCAGGTAAGTAAATAAGCACTGTGTTCAAAGTACATGTAGTGTAATTTAAAGAAAAAGATATTCAATACAGACACATTGTGAGTGAAGTTCACGGGCAATGAAAGACTGGAAGGCAAGAGTGTGTGAAGGTAGGCAGGCTTAGCCTTAGAACTATAAAAGCTAGCGAACACGAGGGTTCGTCCTCTTTTGAATTACATTTTTTATGAAAGAAGAATGGCAGGAGATTTGGCATCTTTATAAATAACTCGGGAGAGGAAAAATTTATTACCCGAAAAAAAAACCGAAAAGAAAAAATTTGATTAAAAACAAATCTCCTAATTTCATTGTATGAAAATATTGCAATAATTGGCATTAAGAGGCAGTTTGTCACGCCAATTCTACATCCTAAATGAAATATTATCACCCAAATATATTGATTTCAATGGTAATAAGAATACCACTCATAATAAATGTGATATAGAGAAATTGAAATAGTTTTATACTTATACTGAAAAGAAATCAAATAAAAATCAACCACCTGAACTGATTTTGTTGAGACAAGAAATTATATTCTGTGAACAAGACAATTTTATAAAATCAATGAAGTAAACTTCAAGACAACTTTAAAAAGAAAAATAAAGTCAAGTCATCAAAAGAATATTAAAACAGAGGAACAGATACAGAGCAGGGGGATAGGATACTCAAGAACAGACAAGAACTGGTGTGTGTGTGTGGAAGAAGACATGGAATGTGAAATGTAATAATCTAGATTATATAGTAATAAAATAGCATGGAATAATTTACAATTTTACTTCATAAATATATTTATTAAGTTAAAGTAATTTCTTAAATTTATTGTTTTGTTTTGTTTTAAGTAGAAGGGGAGAATTCATTAGAATAAAATATTAGAAATCTAAAATATTGTTGGATTTTTATTTTTGTCATTTAACTATTGTATATGTTTGTGAAGCTATAATTGAAAATTTATTATGGATTAAGATTTAAATCTTAAGTATAAATAATTATTTTAAGAAAATTTGGGTCCTTTGCAAGGAATTAAACCTTATTTTCTAAATTAGATAGAAGGTACATTAGCTAAAGAGAGTTTATTATTACACACATGTTTATATCGACATTAAAATTTTGGGCCCTTATATCTCAATATATCAGGAGTGCACTGTATATTGTGATTCACTAAACAGCATTTCAAGTTATTCAAAATAAGATCTTAAAGTCCTAAAATTGTCAAAGAGTAAAAGGATAGTGATTTGCAATTTTATTTCCTACATCAATAAATGAATGTGCAAAGCCAAAAAAAAAAGTTTCACTTAATGAGAGCCTCTTCCAAACAGCAATGTTCTATAACTATGCAGATCTGAGGGTAAATTTGATAACTTGCTGTTTCAGTGGACTTCCTTGTGAATTAAATATCTTACAGAAAAATAAAAAGAAAAGAGCAGGTGTTCTTAAAACTTAAGTGAGATAAAATTTATTTCATAATACTTACTGTTCTCCTATAAAAGGCAGTCTAAATTTAAGAGGTAAGAGTTCCTTGTTCACCATTGCAACAAGGTAATTCTTGAAGCGCAAAATCCTGTGGTAGATATCTAGAAAAAAAATTATGGAAACATTATTTCATGATAGAAACTTTCTTAAGTTGAACTTCAGTTTCTTTTCCTTTTCAAAAGAAGGCATATGATACAAATTAGCCAAAGATTTAACATCTTGTGCAATGAAAGAAATAAAATCACTTTGAAGCTTGAATTGCATAATCCTCCACAAGTAAGGTGAATAGTTCATAAAAATAAGAGCAACAAATTTAAGCTTGATTTCAAATTAAGGTTAAAAAGAGAGATCAAAAATAGAATCATATTCGCACTAGATTGTTCATGAGACAAATCACTGCATTAATATCAGTAATCTCTAGCAGCAAAGAAACATTTTAAGCTGTCTAAATAATTATACTTTTATAACACTTATGGTGCCCAAAATGTCAAGATACTAAAGCAGAAGGCTAAATTCACTGTGACATTTCAATTAATCTATCGCCCAGGCTTGCATTAGATGAGCTGTTATGAAAATACTTTTCGATTTCTTTCTTATAATCAAATTCCATGAAGATAATTAAGCAGATATAAAGTCTTTAAAAAGCTTGTCTAGATCAGACTCATTGTAAAACATTTCTCCTTTCACAGAAAAAAGCACTAAATCTAATTCTAGTCCAACAAGGACCTTGCAATTTTACTGCACTTGGTTTATTTACTGGATTTCCTTTAACAAGTTTTACTTTCATTAGATCGACTTTATTAGTTTATAAATTGCCTCAGACATTAAAAAAAAAAAAATGTTAGCCCATTAAACTGTGTTTTGACTAGATCTTGCTTTGCTATACTTGATAAAAAAAAAAAAGACATAACCAATTTGGTTTCTTCATTTCTTGATTCCAAGAGAACTTATGACACTAGTATTGATTGTCTGATAAATTTAGATCTAATTTTTAACTTTTTTTTTATTGAGTGACAGCTACGGATCTACATGTACTTAAGACTTGTAAAGAGTACATCCAAGAAAAGAAAAAAAGGCAAAATATGCAAAATATTGCATTTGAATACTCAGAATCTAAGTTGAATTAAACATTTTAAAACAACACAGTGGTAATGAAAACAAAAACGACAGGTTAATGGGAGAAAGAATGATACTTCACACACATGTATTAATAACTATCCTTTCCTGTTATTCTGATATTTGGATTTGAAATTTACTTTGAAGCACTTTTCAATCATTAATGAAAAGCTTTCATTAAAACAGGTAACAGATAATAGATAGATGGTAAAAAATGAGAAAGTAGCAGGAAACTAAATCGATGACGAAATTCTGATTTCTTAATAAATAAAAAAAAGTCACATATTTTTTATGGTCATAATAAAATTTCAGTTTAATTAAAATTATTTTCACATTAAAATTTTTTTATAAAAATCTGCTGACTCTTATGCCCAAACAATATCTTTTAATCGCAACTAAAAGATTCATCAAACTTTTGGCACTGTAGGTGAAGAAATCCCATGAAATAATTATCATATATGTAAAGAAAGTTTGCCAGTCTTTCAGTCTATCTGTTAAAGCAAAAAGGGTGATAAGTGTTTGCAGCTGATCAATGCCTTTGAAGAGCATTTAAGCTTCCTTTGAGTAGCTTTGAAGAGAAAGAAAATAATTTTTACAACAGTGATATAAATGTGCCCCAGACTGTGTGATAAGGTGGAGCTCTTTCTAAGACTTCCTAAAAACAAAGGGCTTTCTAATTATGGTGTTGGACTGCGATGTAGACTTTGACAGCAACATAAATGTCACAAAATGCATTTTACTTTCCTTTTGCTGGATAGACTATAAAATCAGATTCTAAACTTATTATGTGAGACCATGCCAAAGAATAGAGCTAACTAAAATAAATTTCGAACACATGACAATATAAAAAATTGACAAATTCCACAAAAGCTGATAGATTACCAAGTTCTGTAAGTTCCTGCTTGTGTATGCATATCTGTTGTTCTTTCTGAACCTCAAGTAAGCGAATCTGGACTTCATGCCATGTCATGCTGCTCAGATCACTCTATGAATATACCCAAAGAAATATTCACATATGAGAAAACTCACTGTAAGAGATATAAAAGAACAATAATTTACTGAAGACAAAAATGACCTCCTACACTCAAATCTTTAAAAGCTAAATCATTTCTGAGAATAAGATAATGACAATTCATCGCACATAAAAAATGAGTGAAAATACACACCGTTTCAGTGTTGAGAGCACTGATGAAAAAGTTACGCGTTCTCAAATAATTGCAAAAATTGATAGCCATTTTGATGATGCGCCCCACGAAGAACAGGGAGCATAAAAACAGCAACAGCCATGAGAAGAAAGGAATTCTGCAGGAAAAAAAATTATTACAAATATTTTAAAGAAATAATAAGTTTCCCAAGGCAAAAATCAAAAAGAGCAATGAAGTTTGTGTATGTACATTTGTGGATCAGCAGTTCTGAGTAGCTTTAGTAGTTGCTCTTATTTTAAAATCAATGGATATCCTAGTATCTCTTGACAGGAAAGGGCATAAATATAGCATTAAATAATACAGAGGCCAATACCAAGCTCCCAAATATAGCCTGAAATGTCAAAATTAAAAGAAAACACACTCCCTTAAACTTCACTACCAGTTATTTAAATGTTTCCAGTCACCTATTATTACTCTGATTTTAGTAGCAAACAAAGTGAGCCCTGATTGGCCAGTTTTTGTTGCCCCAAACAAGTAACAAAAAATAACTTACACTTACTTATAAAAAAAAAAGATTTTTTTCCCATAAAATAAAAACTTTCTTTACAAAAACAAACTTCGTTTATCTGGCCAGGTAAAATTCCATCGACGACACATGATAATTGTTAGCAAGTCTACAGCTAAGACCCCTTTGGTTTTTATTTTGCTAATAACTTTAATTATACCTAGTTATTCAAGAAGTCAATGTTTCAAGTTACTCTTGTGAAACTTAGGTGACTATATATTGAAAATAATCTTATCTCATCTCTAATCTAGATCAATTTACGACCATGTAAAGCAAGTCTTCGTTTATGAAAGATACAAATAATTATGAGTCTACCGTCTATAATGATGGGTTTCAATTTTCATCATTAAAAAAAATCCTATCTAGTGAACTTAATGCTGAAAATAAAATATTCTAATCCATGAGCTGTTTTTTTTTTTATAAGTGCAGTTCTCTTACCTGCTTGAGCATTCCCCAAACGGATAGACAATATCTGAGAGGGTCTTTTTATGACTGGCATTTTTGTGGGGCACCTCATCAAAAAGTTCAGGGTAGTTGACACAATAGCTCAAGAATGTTACAAAAAGTACAATAAAAACAAATTGCCTGCAAAAAAAAATAAAAGTCGATAAAAACAAATTTAACATAATATTATCTTGAGAAAGCAAAGTTTTGCCATTCAGTGTATTATAAACAAAATACTCAATGAAAAGATATTCCCTAGTTTCAAATCAACTCATGTCTACATTACACTTGCCATCTTCACTTAGAGCTACAAAAAAGTATAGCTTGCCATAGCCTTATAAAAAAGCTTGAGCCTCTTATACTTCTTGAACTGGAAAATCCATTATTATTTTCAAATTTTTTTGGATGCATCTACTGTCATGAATTTAGATCTTAATCTAATCTTTAGTTTTCAGCATGATGGCTTCAACTTTGACCCACAGTACATGCTTTTAAATTTTCACTTTTCTTACATTACAATTTAAATAATGAGCACAACAGTTTAAGAAATGCGAACAAAGGTTTTAAGAAAATATTTTTTTTCATATAAATGAGTGATCTTAATTTACTCTTTAAATTTCCATATCAATCTAAAATCTTGTGGAAAGAAATAATTATGAGGGTTTTTGCAAAGTCTCCTGACACCACAGTCACTTTAAAATCAATAAACACTTACATAAGTTGCAAGACTTCAGCTAAAACCATATTTTGGAAACCATGTCTCTGATGATAATCATAGACGCTGGTGAAGAACTTGTCAAGGTCATCAACATGATTCCATTGTGCTGAAGAAATTTAAATGGCAAAAATAAAATGTAATTTGATAGTGCAAAGTTTCTAGAGTTTGTAATGATCATTCACTCCCTTTCAAATATATATAAATCAAATATGAATTCATGAGAAATAATAAAAATAACTCTTACATTTATTATCATCATGGCTCATATGAACCAATAGTCCTTCTTCCTCATGTACAAACATTTCATTCTCATCATCTTCATCCGAGTCATCATTTGTTTTTTGTGTTGCTGTGGGTCTGAAGGGTGCAGAACTGAGGGCCAAATACTCTATCTCCTCTGAATCTGAAGCCATGTTTCTTAGTATTGCAGTATTTTATATCTAAATTTTGAAGAAGATAAAATATATATATATACAAGTTAGTCGCACTATAACTGTAAGAAAATTTTGCACATCAAAACATTCCTGAGGACCAAAATAAGATGCAATGGAATGCTTTTAAATCAATTTCTGGGGATTGCAAAACAATTTGGGTATCAAAATTCTTTTTGCTTTAACTATATCTTTTGTTTAAATGATGTATACTGTAGTTGCTATCAATCATAACAATGAAATTAATTTGAACATTCCATAGTAATGTTCAGCAATTCAAAGTAAAGAGAAAAACATATTATTAAAGAAACAAATAGTGTTCACTTGAAAATATTAGTAAGAGAGGCTGATTAGAGAATTCAAACCCTTCACCAAAGTCTTCTTACTAGGCTCATATAATGGAACCTTATAATCAAAACTAAAACTGTCATGCCATTTGTAGCAACATTTTAGGAATAATTTTCGAAAAGAAAAAAAAATATGCACCAGGTGAAATGTCTAATAGCTGGACTCTCTTTTTCACATTCTGAATACTAACATTTGCTCTCTGCCGCCTAAGATGTTAAAACAGATTTAAGTACTAATTCTTATAAATGAGCAAGTAAGGGCAATACAAAATGTGGTTGCTGGATAAATTTCAATACATGTCACATCTTTGAAAAACTCATCAGTTATCAGTTACTCAAGTTACTAATAATCAAACTGCAAGTCCTGGTTACACTATCAAGAAGACAACATTGTCAAAAAAAAAATTGGCCATTAGTTTTGTAAGAAGGACACCATTTTTTTGAAAATCTAGATGTGAGCACTTAGTGAAGTATTAGTATTAACACCAAATCATACCACTAATTTGAATGAAACTGACACAAAGAATATTATCTGTTGTGAGGAAGCTTTGTGAAGAATATAGTGCTTTACTTGGAAACCCTCGTTAATGACCTTATAAAATGCATGAGTTAAAAAAAAGGTTTGGGCACACTGAAGCAATAAGGTGCTAGCTTCAAAAAAGAATAGCCGCACTGAATTTAAAATATAAAAGAACATCTATTTTGTCTTTTTAAGAATGATGCGCAGTGGGTATTACAAACCCTGGTAGGGAGAAGCAGGGGAGATGAAAATTTGAAACAATTTGAGCACAGTTTGGGCCTGACTCAGAAAAAAAATGTGATTTGCACTCTAATTCCAAAATCCATGAATGGGACAGCTAAAGTAATACTCAGGGCAAGAATAGGTTGAAGCCATTTCAACAAAACAAGACAACTACACAGAACGAGGTCAAGACAATTTAACAAAAACTAAAACTGAAATTGACCATACCATAAAGTGCAGGTCACACCAAGTATATGTATTTACTTCTAAGCTACAAACAAAACATAACAAGCATTGGTGCAAATGATAATTGTACATTCTAGTGTGACCTTGACAGCATAGCATTTCCATGCCTGCCCAGATGAAGTCCTAGAACATTGTTTTATGAAATTAACACAGAATTATATTTCATAGTTCAAGGTGAGAAGGGTAGAAAACTAGCCAAAAGGAAAGAAAACTCTAAACCAAGATGAATATAAGCTTGACAGTCATTAAGAAAAAGTAATCTGGAAACCAAACAGCATCCTTAACCTTTAGCAACCAGTGAAGAAAAACACCTTGAAATCTTCCTAAGAACATTTAGACCATCCCCACTGATTTATCAAAAATGGAGTGCCATTTGCAAACATATTCAGATCCCAGGTCAATGTATAAGTGTCACATCTACCATCGGAGGAAAAAAAAATGAGATCTGCATGGTCCTGATCCCACACATAAAACAGAAAGGCATGCTGAATATAAATGCTAAGCTTTATAACCAGACTATTTACAGCATAGGGATACCAAACTTTGATACAAAAACAAGGGGACAAGAAGGATATGAAAACAGGCAACTCATATCACATAGGTCACCCAGCTAAGACAACCAAAGACACAAATGTTTAGCTTTATTTCCATAGATTACTCTCTCCTATAGAACAAAAATGGAAATGGGCTGGAAATATAGCAAAACTACTAGACAAAAGGTGTGATCAATAGAGAAGAAAAAAAAACCCAGAATAGCTCTTGTGAAGCCTTTAAAAGGTGGTTGCAATTCAGTCTCTGAATGTGATTTTGATAGATTAAGGAACAAAAAAAAAATAAACTGACTTACCATTTTAGGATTTCAATGATGTAACAGTAATATAGACCTGCAATGTTGGAAAAATACACAAAATAAATAACCAATGAAACTATGCTTATAAGATTAAAGCTTTTAAACAAAAAGGCATTGGGTTATCCTCATAATATTATTGAATTCCTGATAATGGAACATGAAAGTCTAGATCCATAGATTATTTGTTTTGTGCAATGCCCACTAAAAGAGATGACATTTAAAACCATAAAGAGCCTAGTACTTGCATACTGAAAAAAAAAAAAGACACAAGACTGCCCTGTCGCCAATTGTACTTAAGAAAAAAAAATTACAATAAGTCAAAGTATTCTTGGTATCCCTTGACAAACTATGTTTTTTTTTTTCTAAGTATTGGTCTTTTTTAAACAGTTATTGAAGGAATGCCTAAACTACAGAGATACTGTTTGTTAATACTTGTCAAGATAGAGCATGTGCATGGTCTGTGTAATGATAAAAAAACATATTTGACTTGTTGAACTTTAAGTTACTGTTGAACTAGCAATATGAGAAATCAGTCTATATCATCTACCTTGTAGCAGCAGCAAAGCGGTGCTTTAAATTGAGTTTGTGTCAACATTTCCTTATAAAGTTATTGCAAAAAAAAAAACAACAAAAAAACCCCCGGGAAAATGAGGATACCAATCTGAAGGACAAAAGCTTTCTTTTATAAGCTTTACTAATGAGATTTTGAGATATTGTAAATATAGATTCATAAACAATCAAATCATCAATTGCATAGAAACAATTTGGCAGAACAAATTTTTGGGGGGTTTTATTTTTTTTCCTTTTATGTAATGTATTATAAAATAATTTTGCAAGGCTCAATTTTCTTGTTCTTGATACCATTTTGCGTTGAGCTCGCACCAGATAGTTTTGACTTTCATTAGAATATCATGCCAAATAATTGTTTCTTGTTGAGATGATCTGTCACAGGCCATATCCAAGATAGGTACATAGTTTAAATATGATGCAACATTCTCCATGTACTGGTAGTGAAGTTTCCCTGGCATGCCACACAACCATTTTATTACTCTTCGATTGGAGTGTGGTCAGGGGCATCTAAATAGCAAAGAGGGTCAAATGAGCTATCCAAGTGACAGAAAAATCAAAAGCGACTTAGCTATGGTTAAGGGTGCTACTCTTGAAAATAATAAAAAAAAAAAAATAGCAGTGACGTAGCTGCAATTAAAAACAAAAAATAATCTGAATCTTACAAGGTTTAGTATTTTTTTTTTCATCTCAGTTTCATTATTCTTGGTTCTAGATTATCAGCTTCAACATATACCTTCTTTCGAACAGATTGTTAAAGGCTCTTAAATAAAGTGTCAACGAAAAAAAAGTATTTGAAATTTAAAAAAAAAAAAGAGAAAGTCCTTACTCTTCAACTGTGATCTTGAAGTGTTGAACCAGAAGAAACAAGAGCCTGCTACAAATTATGATCCTGGGAGTGTCAAATATTACCATTGAAATATTAGACTTATTTTGAATTTTAAAAGTAACTTTTTGAAATTACCTTTCTTTATATTTGTTTCGCTCTGTTTATTGTATAATACCTGATTTTGAAATTTAAGGGAACATTAACATGAAATATTACTTAGATTAGATTTAGGTTGATGCCAAGATCAGCAATAGACGACAAATGCTAAATAATTACAAAAAACTAAATTTTTACATTACGTCGTGAACATGTCCTAACTAAACAAGATTTTAGCTAGATCTAGATTCTAAATTACTTACCTTTTACAAAGGGACATGAAAGAAAAAGTCAACTTACCATGAAACTTATCAATTCGCGACAAAAATGAGTTTCAAACTCAAATTCAGAACATGAAAATACATCAGAAAATCATGGGGTTTGACCCTTATATTGTCTTAACTTGAAGGTGTGGAACCAATGTAAAAAATATCAATATAAAGTGTTATTCTAAACAGATCATTCAATTACTCCATTTGATGTACTATAGTGTTCGTTTTTGTTTTAATTATCAAAAGAACATTAAAAAAGAAAATAAATATAAGAAAAAAAAAAAAAAACTAAACGGTTTTAGAGTTTAAAACAATGGACGATATCTAGATCTGGATCTCTAGTAAAGAACTCAATATTCACAATTCACAGTGAATCATGTCTCATTGTTTTTCGTGACTAATGATACAATATAAAGATCAGAAGATCATTTAAGGATCTGAATAAATATAAGGTTTATACTTTAGGTTGCCAAGCTAGGCCAATACGATTGTAGGCCTATAGAATGATATATTTCTAGGCCTGCAGCTAAGGTCTTACTTGTTAAGATCTTTAGATCGAAATCGCCATTAGATTATAAGGATTCTGAGCCACAATGTAAACACAACGGATCTGATCTTGACTTCAGAAACTTACGTCATTCATGAGAAGTGAGAAAAAGAGTGTCAGCCTTTTGATTGGGTCTATGAAATCTGGAAGTCTGGTCATTATGGAGTTTGTTTTTTGTTTAGTATTGACTCCGGAAGTAACGAGAAGGCGTCAACTAAAAATCAGAGCGCATGTGCGTGGTTATTCAATGAACGTCATTGGTTTATGGGTATTTCTTTTTCGTGCCCTACCACATTAACCTGTGCGCCCTACAGCGGCTACATGCTTGACCTCGACACAAAATGTCAATCCATATCAGCCGTGACAACTCACATCTGTTGATAAATTACTTGTATCATCAATTTGAACATTTATTCTGAAAACCTCAAATTAGAAATCATAATACCATGTAAGATTGCTTAAAGGCTTCGAGGCAACGTGCTCGATTTAGAACTGGAATGGGACCTTACCCCTCCCCCCCCCCCCCAAAAAAAAAAAAAAAAAAAAAGCCCAGGAGCTAGGCCTACATGATCTAGAGTTATACGTATACTTTTGTCTTGACTGAAGAAAATACTATATATATATTAAGTTAGTCCCTACCACAAATTAGTAAGGACACGTAGATAACCCGACTAAGCAAAAACTTCAAATTTTCTGTCATTTCGTTTCTGCGGTTTGCTAGGGTCGTCCAACATATTAATTTAATCACAACAAACTTCCTTAGCATAACATCAAGCATAAAAAGGACACCCTACCAGCATTTTTTGTGGCCTACATATAAAAAAAAATTAGAACTTACGTGGTTACTTTTCTACTGAGATTAAAGTCAACAAATTTTTCAAATTTCTCATTACATAAAAATGGAGAAACTAACACAGTTTTAATTAATTCCGGCTTGAAACCAGCGCCTCCCCGCTATGGACTGAGGCCATAACGGATCACTCAAAGTGTCATCTTTCACTACTATAGTTTAAAAATAAATCACTAAAATAATATGAGACATCATTAACTGACTCTGTAAATGTATTAAAATATAGCACTCCAAAGTAAAAAGATGCACCTGATACCAAATCTTTCCATACACATCTAGATTCTAGATCTAGACTTATATCTAGCTAGATCTAGATCTAGTACATCTGATTAAAACGTCCGAAGCAGTGACTATTGTGCCGTTTACTAAAGACTACAAGATCTAGTATTAGATCTAGATCTAGAGATTTACAAAGTATAGTGTTAATGCAATAATTATTTAGCGAAGCCTGTCTAATCAAGGCCTAGCCTATCCGATGCATTAGAGGCGCGATATCATAGATCTACATCTAGCCTATGCCAGATCACTTATCTAATTTTGAATAATTATATTGAAATTTTAAAGGCATTAGTACTGGGGTATAGATTACTGAAGGGCAGACAAATCAAAACGTTTTTAAAGCACGTATCTCTAATGGTTTACCAAATGAATTGTATTTATATTATTTGACCCCAAACCCTTCTTTAACTTATAAGCCACGGAAAAGAAGTATAAAGCTTTTACTGTAAGATATAGGAAAAGAAAATCTGTTCGGCATCTTAAAAAATTTTCAAAACAAGAAAAACTGAACAAAACAAAACCAGCAATTATCAACACATATGCCCACAATGATGAAAATAAATAATTATAAATTTGTAGGACACTTTTCTAGATAATATTCCACCAGAACAACATTGTTTACGACATAGGATAAATTAAGTTTCCACCTTGTTTTTTATCAAATTAGTTATGGCGGCACCGGAAAAATTGCGAAAATACCCGGGACATCCCGAAGTGCCTGTCTGTGTATCTGTCCGTTCCTTAATTTGTGGTCCCTACGATACTAAACATTTCCAATGATGGAATCATACTCACAGGTCTCCTCCAAAGAGAAAAAAAAATAATTCTGATATTTTTTTTATTTCATCTTTGTGTAGAATTTATATTGCATTTCCCCTACCAAGTTAATGTGATTGGAGGCCTCGTAGGGTCGCATCTTTAATGCTTGGGACTGATCTCTTCTTCCAATCAACATTGTTGGACTTTGTATATACTGACGCACTAGTTTGACTTATTAAAAATTTGCTCCTATTGACAGTTATTTTTTCTACCATAATGAGGAGCGATTTATAAATAAACGCACACAGACAGGAAGAATAGAGATTTGGGTTTGGTTATGTCTGAGTAGCGTAAAAACTTCATTAACTTAATTTTGATAATTTCAAATACAAACATAAATTTCAAAGTATTGATCCTTAGAATCGTTAATACGCATTGTACGTCACTCCCCCCCCTCCCCCTTTTTTTTTGCACTGCCCACTTTCCCACTGACAGTTCTCTCTCCCTATTGCTTTCATTAATTAATTTTCATATGACGCTGACATGACAAGTCTAAAGAATTGACATTTTATATTTGCACAAAAAAATGAAAACAACAACCAAACTAATCTTAACAACAACACTGTTTTACTAGTACATTAGATTAACCATTAAAAGGATTGCTTTAAAAAAATTTTTTAAACATTATTTCCCCTCTTTTATTTCTTTTATATTTATACCCCCCCTCCCCCCCCCCCCCCCCCCATTCTTCCTCCCATTTTCTACCGCTTCTTCCCTTTCCCCCTTTTCGTTTCATCCTGTCCGACTAAAGGTTAATTGTGAAATGCTCAAAAGCTTGAAATCATCGACAGGCTAAATCAAACAAACAAACAAAAAAACCAAACATTAACAAACAAACAAAAAAACAAGAACAATCCCCTTCCCTTTTTTTCTCACCAGAGGTGATAATGAACTTTATAAGGCTAACGAACTCATTATCTTTTAGGAACGTCTATTTGGATAAGTAGGGAGACTGGAAATCTAGATAACCGTGAATCTAGGTGTGCATGTTTTAACTTTATATGATATTCTCAAAATTATCTTTAAAGTTGCCAATAATTATTGTGTTTTGTTCTGTAGAAAACTTATCTTATCCTACAACACTGTGATAACACACATTGGCTAGAGAAAAATAACTCTTGATGCGTAATACGCGTCCATGGATTGGTTTATTTCCCTTGTATATATATACTGACGCACTAGTTTGACTTATTAAAAATTTGCTCCTATTGATAGTTATTTTTTCTATTATAATGAGGAGCGATTTATAAATAAACGCACACAGACAGAAAGAACAGATGTTTGGGTTTGGTTATGTCTGAGTAGAGTAAAAACTTCATTAACTTAATTTTGATAATTTCAAATACAAACATAAATTTCAAAGGACTGATTTTTAGAATTGTTAATACGCATTGTGCGTCACTCCGCTCCCCCCCTTTTTTTTTTTTTTTTTTTGCACTGCCCACTTCCCACTAACAGTTCTATCTCCCCATTGCTTTCACAATTTACCAAAATGTAAAATCAATGTTCTTCTTCATTCATAAGCTTATATCCAAAGAAAAAAAATGTACATTAATAAAGGGGGACCAAATTAGAAAATTGGATAACAAAAGTTTGATTTATAAAAAAAAATCATGCAAATCCTTTATCTAAAATATCTGTGGATAAGGCTTACGTCAATTCATTCTTCGTAGCATTTTTAGGATCTTATGCTTCAAAATAAGATTTAGAATAAAATTTTGTAATATCTTTGTTTAAAAACAGAAACATACGACAGTTAATGTAGAGTGCAAAAAGGTTAAAGTTATATTATTGTTGGAGTTGATGATCGCCATTGGCAAATAACAATTTGCATCCATTGTCAGCCATGCACAACATATTATGTTGAAACTTTACACAGAAGTTTACTACGCCTCAGAGCTTTGAAGATAACTTGAAGTCTTGTCGCATCAATACCCGTTTTGATTTGTGCACAGTCTTTGATCGTGACGAAGAAGCTATTGATATACAGACAAACGCTTTACCCAAGATTTTTATGTAATGTAATACAATTTGACTGGAAATAAATATCTTTATGGTTGCAGTGACAAGAAAGCCACTATACAAGCTTTGAAAACATCCACGTAAATATTTTTTTATGTATTTAAAAAGCAATTAATTATATAATTCAAGTTTGTTTTTATCTAAAAGCACAACATTTATATTTTATTGTTAGCCTAAAGTAAAATAAAATTAATGCATTTGTGTCCACCATTAGTTGATATAGCTTCAACTAAGAAATTTGAGAACTTTTCAAAATATGTTCTCAAATAATTTTATAATTAGACATTCCCCTAGCCCTGCGTCTTAGTCATTTAAAAAAATCATGCTTCTCTGTCGATGTCTGCCATTTCTTTCGAAAACCAACGATGCATCATGCAATACGATCTATTGATGCACTGGTTGGCAGCGGACCGGATCGGTTCTGCCCAGCTTGGCTGTGACCGTGACGTGATCCTGCCAGAGGACTTGTGCCATCTGTGAAAAGTAAACTGCTGCTGGGCCTATCGCTTATTCAGAATATTATGCTCTAATGATTTCAGAGTGTCTCTTGTACGATTATATTTTGCAGATAGATTAAACAGGGAGAGAACGCATCTTTGCTTAACACCCACAGTAATTCGGAGAAAATTTCAGCTCCTCAAAGCCAAAAGGATTTGAACTATTTGGAAACATCTTTTGCTTTTAATTCTCAACTCGAGAGTTTTAATCAAAAGCTCTTGTTTTTTTTATGTTCCAAGTTTTTTTTTTTCAAATTAGCTCTACTTGTAAACTTTATGGAACCAGAAAAAAGTCTGTCAATCTGATAGTAGACTTAAAAACTTTGGTTGGGTTCCATTTGTCACACTCTATAAGGATAAAGTGTTTTTGCAAGGGTGAGCCGATGATTTTAAATTTAACTTCTGGGGCGCTGAGGCTTTTGTCCCTTAAGCCCTTATGCAAATCCTCCAAGTGTCCATGCTCAGTCCTCGTAGCCAGGTCATTAAATTTTTGCACGCCTTTTACCTTGTTCAAAAAGTGTTTATATTTGTATGTGTTGGCTCTGATGGGCTGACGGTTGGGATGAATTTCTCATCTTCAGTCTGTAGCTAGGATATTGAGTTGTATGAAAGTTTTTTTTTTGTTTTGGCAGATACAGATTGGAAATAATTCAACCGCAGATGCCATATGAACCTATAAATAATCACTTACAGCCTCTTTTCGGACAATAAAAGCTTGTAAAAAAAGATATGAAAATAACAAAAACCGGCCTTAATCAGATAAATGTTATAAATTGGCAAGCACAGGCCGGTCTACTGATGGAAATGAGACCGTCGCCTTTAGCTTAACTTGAAAGCAATAAAGTACAAAAGCAAATAATATTTACGCGTTACCAAAATAATGTTTAGTGACTTCTTAATCAAAGCTTTATTAGAATCTTAGCAATGGGAAATCTAGAGGTGTGGCCTTTAAAAGTAATATTATTCGGTATATAAAAAGAGAAGTGAACAACTCTAACGCAGAGGCAACAATAACGCCGAGGCTCAGAGACTGGAGAGACAAATCACAATCTCTGCGAGCAGAAATATTCACCACAGTCGACGGACAAACAGTGCTGGCTCTGAATAATGTGGTTAGAGGGTGGACAGTAACAGTCGCAAGGTCCTTAGGAAATATTTGCCTATGAATTGCTTTCAGTGGCCGTAGCACTTATTTGGGTTAAGAAAGGAGAAGCGGACTGTGAAAATCTTTATGTGTGTGTGAGTGTGTATGTAGGGATTTGTTACCTTACCATTGCATTTCTTTTAACAACGAATCACTGGATGCTTGTCACTCAGTTAAGTTCGCTGTCAATGTGGGCTCCTTAACGCAGTTAATTTGGAGTTGCAACGCAGTCTTAATTATTGTTTGAAAAATATTTTAAATATTTTACAAATTTAACTTAAGACACAAGAATTTTTTTTTTTTAATTTTGCGTTATTTATAATCATAACTCTATTCAAAAATTTCTAAATTGCAACCACACAGAATAAACATGAGATTTTTTTTTAGAAAAATACTGAATAACCCACCTAAGAAAGGAATATGAAAAAATATTGTGTATATGAGCCAAATCATATTACATGTACTTCCGAAACTAGAAATAAATTCAAGTTACTCTAGAGAAATGGTATATCAAAGATCTGCCAGTCACCTTACGAGAGGCAGAGGATAAAAAAGCCCCCAAAACAAAAATTCAAAAAACAAAAACACATAAAATGTATTAATCATTTAAAATGAATTGCGGACCCCCCACCCCCAGATGTTTTCCTCCTCTACTCCCATGACCACTGTTTTCTCCCCTGCCCTTCACAATTGGAAACTAATTATTAAAAGTACAACTTTAGCAGAGGTCCGTCGGTAACTTCATACGTAAGAGAATGATATGGAATCTGTGTAGGTTAAGATAAGCTGTCACGGCACTAGACGAGTCTCGCCCATTATGTCAAAGTAACAGATTTTAAATGAAACTTCACAAGCTGGAGAGCTTCATTATTAAACGTCGCGGTTTCTTGGAGGCTTATCAACAGCCTGTCGGTAGGTAGGCCCACCATGCCCAGGTTACACGTACTAAACACTGTTAACTGAGACATGGTTTGGGGGTTGATTGATGAATCGCGGTGTGATCAGAGGTCAATTTCTTCGATGGATAGGACTCTTTCAGTGTCGCACAACTTGAGATGTAGCGGTGCAATAGGTAAAGCTTTTTTTTAAAAAAAAAGAAAAACAATATGAAAACTAAAAAGATGATTAGTTCAGTGAGGCCAGATGTTTTGGTCTCTCCCCCCCACTAACCTGTGATCACAGTTAAAAAAAAAAGAGTTGAAATGTCTTCGACGAAAAAAGATGAACTAATATTTACGAACAACATAATACTTGTCTGTCGAAGGTGCGACGCAGTAGGTCTAGAGGGTTATACTGGGATCCGATAACATCACTCACAACATTATGGCAAGCGGACTAGAGTGAGAATTGTCAAATAATTGGCTCTCTCAAGACAGTGCGATATGTAACAGTATGTCCTGGCAGTGCGATTCAGTACTTCACGTCTTAAATAATAAAGCTCTTTCGGCATACAACCAGTCAAGAGGCAACAACTCCTATAGTAGCTAAACTTTTATTTATTTTTTTACTTTTTTCCCCCTACTTATCGAATCACGCCTAAGACATACAGGATAAAGATTGTATAAATACAATCTCTTCACATGATCAAGCAGACGCAGATTCTAGCTTTATACCATGGCCATCCTACAGCTTAATTATTATTCTAGTTTATACTACATTCTGCCCGGCATATATCCTAACTCTATCAAACTGCCTCATTCCCCCTGCCCCTCTTGGTCAAAAGAGAAGGGCCTTATTCGACTCGCTCTGCGGCTGCCTCGAACCGACTCAGGAAGAATCTTTACCTAATTAGCTAACTTTCTCAGACTTGCCGAAGTAAAATAGCGACGGAAAGGATTTTCGTGCACTGTGAGAGTTTGATTAACCACGACCTGAGAGCAGGAACTCTCTAGTCGGAGCTGGCATCAGAATGTTATCTAACACTGTGCCATTGTTCTGGTACCTCAGCCATTGTTCTGAATAAATTGGGCACTCTAATTACCGAAAGTAGAAATTGAGCTCATATCAAAGCATTTAATTCAACTAACTCTCGTCTTTTATGATGATATTATTTTAATGTAAACATGGCATAAAGTTACCTTCGGTTGTCTTTTACAATAAAAGGCTGAGCTATAATATTATTATAATTAAGAGATGACTTTAAAAAAATCTCTAATTTAAAACATGACAATCGCATATAATGTTAGGTATTCACTTGCATTTTATATCCGAACGTTTTAAGACATAATTATGTGGCTATTATAGTTTAGGCAATTTTTTTTCCAAATGTTAGTGTTTTACCCTGACATAAAGTAAAGGCACGAGGGCGTAGCCTTAAGACATGTCAGAACAGAATTAGAACATACAGTATTCTAGCTCCAAGGGATAATTTTATAAGCTTTCACAATAAGAGGATGCGATAACAGGGACAGTTATTTTGATATACATCTATTTGGCCGAATAAGAAGGAGGCTTTTAAGGAACAACAGAGGCGTAGTCTCGTATGAAGCGTTCTACTCTGGATCTTTTGATCTTTGGGCCCTTCTTTTGATAAAATTGCCGCGGTTGGCTCAGTGTATCTAGTAAAACCGTAGGAAATAAAGGCAACAAATTCAGTTTGAGAAATAAATCTTTCAATCTGAAACAAGCTCACCACCTACCAATCTCGATCATAGGCTGCAAAAGGTTTTTGCCTAATATAGGTCTTTCAAGCCCTTTGCATAACAAAACTTAGCCCCCTTCAGGTAGAGTTAAACCTTTCAGTTGAGTACACTGTTGTCGATTATATGCCCGAGACTCTGCTCACCTAGGTTTGAGGGTTGCTAGCCATAAAGACATAGATGATTGAATCATTGATTAGGCACATTGGTTTAAATTCTTTTCAATCGCTTGCCTCAAAGGAGAGTTGAAGCTAAAAGTTGAACTAATACCTTGGCGTAAATTTATATTATTCACATATCTAATTAATTTCATATTAACCATTACTATGAAAAACGTCATTAAGTCCATCCCGTCCTGTCTGCGTGAAGGTTCTCCAAATTAAATAAAAGTCACATGGGTGTGTAGGCAGAGAGCTGATTTTGAGAGCTCACACTGTGAGACACATTCATTATATAACCCAAGAACATGTAGATCTTTGTTTAAAAAAGAATAGGAAAACATGTTTTATTGTCAAGCTTAGAGTTTGCAAAAAAAAAAAAAAAAAAAATTTTGTAACTCTTCCAGAAAAAAGGTGACTACACTTAGTCAGGCGATTCTTTTCTTAAATTTATATATTAATTATATTTTTTTTCCAAAAAGAGGGCGGAAAAGCTGGTTTATCTCATTGTTTTCACGTGTTTTTAGTTTCTCCATTATAGAAAAGATTTCAGGGCGTTCTTAACTTTTATCAAACAAAGTGAGGCTGAAAAGTGAAGACTCCAAGGCACCAACGGTGAGGCCATGTGACCTTTCGAAGCCCCGTTTCAGGTCAAACCCTTTCAGGTTATCGCAAAGAACAGCATGATTACTACGTTCTCATCTTGTAGCTTATAATAACTAGCACATAACCAAAGAAATTAAATAAGGATCACCTTTTAATGGCTTTCTACATAACATGTTTTGCAAGGTACGATCCAAAAATTAAAAAAAAAAAATTCTAGTTAAAAAGGGAAGCGTGTTAGCAAGCTCCAACGTCATTGATCAAAAAAAAAAAAAATCATTGAATCCTTATAACTTCTATGCAAGATTAACCATGCGGAACGGATAAAAAAACAAGTCGTGCATCAGAACTCGACTCCATTTCCAAGTTTACATGCCATTCCTCTCAACCCCTCTCTCTCTCTTTGGATATATGTCCCAACTTGATATTAATTTAAACAAAAGATCATTGTCTCTGTTAGAGTCTTGGTCAGTCAACTACTATAAAACACACACACACACATGCATAACCGGCGACGCACTCTCTCTCTATCTATCCATCTATCTATCTATCTCTCTCTCTCTCTCTCTCTCTCTCTCTCTCTCTCTCTCGCTCTGTCTCCCTCTCTCTCTTTCCCCTCAGTGAATCGATTTAGCTCAATATCACTTTGCCTTGCACCTTCCTTCCGAGCCAATCTCCTCTTTTCACTTTACCTGTTTTGCACCCCTCCTTCCCTTCTCTCAGTAATTTAAATTTCTCCCGCACCTTTTTGTCCCCCGCCCCCCCACCTCCTTTCTTATCTTGCAGACAGCTTATCGCTGAGAGACCCACTGGCATGTCCACCCTATGGTTTAGAGGCACCGAAGTAGTGACGCCATGCAAGTTGAAGGCGTCCATTCTTTATCATACATTGTATATTCACCCATGCTGGGGGCAGGGAAGAGGGAGGTGAAGATTAGTCTGGACACGGCGCACATTTCAGTTAGAACTAGTTCCGCCTATATTTACTTGCAGACCTATATTGCTGATTTGGAGGGGTGTTCCAAAACATATTCTTTCATAATGTTCGTTTATTTTAACACCCTCTCTCTCTCTCTCTCTCTCTCTCTCTCTCTCTCTCTCTCTCTCTCTCTCTCTCTCTCTCTCTCTCTCTCTCTCTCTCTCTCTCTCACACCCCCAAAAAAAAAAAAAAAAAAACAAAAACAAAAAAACACACACACACATACGTCTTATCCTGGAACCCTTTTTTGTACTTGATAGATCTATGAATTTTTTTGTACTTTTAAAAAGGATGAGTGCTTTCCTAAGTTAATCCTCAATTTTCCAGCCTCGCTGCTCCTCTACTGAAATGACAGCATGGAGTAAAACTAATATATCTTTGTCCAAATCTGATCCAGCTAGCCATCTCTGCACAGTTGTCTTGCCTCTTCCCTTTTCATTCAATTTCATGTTCCTGTAAAATCTTTTTGGGCAGCCGCTGCCGGAAAATGTAAAGTGAATAATCGTTTCATAACATGTTAAAGGTAGGGCGTGGATACACCCACCCATACTCAAGCCTAGTCTCAGCCTGTTTATCTAGATCCGAATCCTGACTGTGCTGCCAGCAAACTTCACGATCCAGTGGTCTCCGTCTTTCTCAGGCGATCTGGCATCCATTCGGTACTGCAGTCGCCTGTGGGAGCGGTAGTTACTCTAGGGTCTTTTCCTCTACTTGTGCAGCCGCCTCAGCCTGCTCCATATCGGTTTTTTTTTTTTTTGTATATTTTCGATTTTTTTTTATTTCTTTACTACCTTCTTTTTTTCATCAAAGTATTTCCCCATATTTGTTGATATGTGTTCTTTTATTGATGAAAATTGACAAGACAAAATTTGATTTTCGCGTGAAGAACGTTATTAACTGTGTCATCCTCGGACGACAGGCATGCAACCAAGAGTCTAACGAAAAAAGTAAAGACCCTAACAGACGTTATATCACCAGTGTGTTTTCAGCATTTTCTTTCATTTCTGGGGATGTTTGGCTATAATCATCAAGAGTATTTTTGAGTTGCATTGAGATAAATTATGGCAGACCAGGCTGCCCTGGGCGTTGGGACCTGGATCCTGCTTCTGATGGTGCTACACATCACAGGAGGGCAAGGTAAGAAAGAAAATTAGAATTGAGGACACGTTCTAAACACCATTCTATGTTCTTTGATATATTCTATCTCTGTTTCTTCCGCTCTATCTTCTATCTATCTATCTCCATCTGTCCTTCTGTCCTACTCTCTTATATATATATATATATATATATATATATATATATATATATATATATATAATCATGTATATACATACGCACATGTTGGGAAACTAAAAATTTTCCTGCCCAAGCATCTTGGAGGGGATATTTGAAAAAGGTTTGATAGACTTCAGCTCTGCAATGATGGTGAGAGTTAAAAAAAGAAATAAAAGTTAAAATAAAAAGGTCAATATTAACAATGTTTGTTTAAAGTGATCCTTACATGTAACAAACCGATTCGTGACCCATGCTAAACTAACAGTGCTGACAAAATATCTCCATCATCGAAGGGAATGTCCAATCGCATTATTTTTATTCCTTTGCTTGGAATTTGTTTGGACTTGACTACCGGTAAATCTATTATTTTGATACTGGCGGGCAGCAAGTGACCTGTGACCAACAAGCGAAGTGACCCGCAACTAATACCTTGCTGACCCAGTGTATACAGCCGTAATCCTGTTCAACCTTTTGTGCACCTGATGGACGCACCCAGTTTATTCAAGAAGTTGCTTCATAACAAATTAAAAAAAAAGTTTCTATATCTTCCTTCTTCCCCTCAAAATAAAAAAAAAAGTGAAAAGTGAATGATAATAAAATCCGTTATCTACATATAATTGATGTCAATAAAACTATCAAAGTGCCGTCTTTATCATCGTTATCATAATCATCGTAAGCATCATCAATGTTGAAGCATCAAGAAGAAAAAATAAGCCACAAATATTGTCAGCATTTTTTGCTCACATTAGTGCCATTACTAAGCTACAGTTTTCCTTTTCGAATTCATTTTCTTTTCTTTTAAACCTTTATTTATTAACTTGCTAATAGGCAGTGCGAATGAAATAATTACAAAAGGAGGATTAAGTGTGTGTGTGTGAGAGAGAGAGAGAGAGAGAGAGAGAGAGAGAGAGAGAGAGAGAGAAAGAGAAAGAGAGAGAGAGAGAGAGAGAGAGAGAGAGAGAGAGAGAGAGAGAGAGAGAGAGAGAGAGAGAGAGAGAGAGAGAGAGAGAGAGAGAGAGAGAGAGAGAGAGAGAGAGAGAGAGAGAGAGAGAGAGAGAGAGAGAGAGAGAGAGAGAGAGAGAGGCGTGAGATAGATTATTTGTGCGGTATGTGTAGGCAGTAAGGAAGAGCGGGAGAGGAAGGAAAAGTGGTTTTTTTTTCCTTGTGTGTTTGTGTAATGTTGTCATAAGGAATGTAGATTTAGAACTCGCATACTCTTTCATT
>JAWDGP010002185.1:360000-425000 GCA_033675545.1 Elysia crispata | reverse complement strand
ATATGTGCAGCAATCCGTTTCAATTGGTTAATACCTGAACTGTAACACTTCCAAAACCGCCTTTAGAACCACAGGTTCCATGCAAATAAAGCGCAAGGTCCACCTTACTGTGCCGTAGCAAATGGTTTCATAAGTGATCCGGCGTCGATACGACATGAAACTTGAATGCTGGCGTCGCCTCACAAGCTCTAAGTGAGATTATTGAACAGCTTTTATCTCACTCTGACCAACACCCCTTTCTTTTTTAGGCTACCATGACATACAAGGTAACCTCCTGATATACCCACCACGTTACTTTCCAAAAAATTCTCGTGGAATATAGCTCCGATTCTCGAAATTAGTCTTTTATTCAAACTAGGAAGGAAAAATATTTAATGCTTATGAAAGAAAAAAAAATATCTGAGAGGCCCTTTTCTAGTGGCTCTATTCCTTTTATGTTATGCATAGGATGAAGCCCCTCAAATGGAAGTTCAGTACACATTACATACTAAGCAAGAAACTCGCTCGTATGGGCACTCTGTGCAAATAAAATTAGACATTTAAACCTCAGGATCAATAGCTCGAGTAGTAGGATTGGTTATCTAAATTGTGCCTCTCTTATATTTCAATTAACAGAACTCTGATTGTGGCAATTTTAGAGCTATCTTAATTGTATTTTCAGTAAGATAAATAAGTAAGGCCTACCTTGTTTTAATAACACCAACCAGATTCTTTTTTATTTTTACTAAAATATTCACTAAAATCGAAATTTAACTTTACTTATTTGAAATGGTTGTGTTTATATATATATATATATATTAAAATTAATGCCCGTTGCTATTTGACACACAAACACATATTTATATATATATATATATATATATATATATATACATATATTGGGAGAAAAAATTTGAAAATGAAGTGTTTGATCTAGCCGTAGGAGCAGTTTCATAAACATTGTGATTGTGTCACAATCAGTTTTTATTCCAACGCGTAGTATACATGAGTTTCTTCGAAATACCATGTCGAATTTCAAATTAATTACTTTCCCACGCCTCCTTACTCTCTCTCTCTCTCTCTCTCTCTCTCTCTCTCTCTCTCTCTCTCTCTCTCTCTCCCTCTCTCTCTTTCTTGCCTTTTATCTTAGTTTTTTATTCTCACACGGGAGGTACATTACCCTATTTCCGCTCATTATTGGCATTTGTTGTTGATTGCTTCAGTTCATCCATCAAATCCCCCTCCCCTCTAATAATTTCCTCCCTTCCCGCCCCCCCCCCCCCCCTCATCTCCAACATTTCTAAATACACCCTTTGCTTTCTCATCGATTTTTTCCATGTGTACCATCAAAATTTATTGAACGCTATGGTATGCGCTTGCAACGAGCAATGTAGGCGAGCGTAAGAAACTGACAAGAGCAGAATCCTTCTGATTTATATGAGATACATTCTTGAACTTTGTTTTAGGTTTTTAAGCCTATACTCTTACGTTTATAACAGACATTGAAGGATAACACGCCTATTACCTCTTCCCGGCTTTTTGTTTCGCTATTCTTGACATTCTGTGTCTCTCCTTTGCAGTGTTATTGTTTTTAATTTCAGGTTCTAGCTTGGAAATAGACATTTCTAAACATCCTAGTGGAATTGCAGAATATACTGTTAATATTTTTTTGCAAGATTATGCCTGGTAAGAGAGTACCTAGAACCTAAGAAATGAAAGAGAACAAAATACGTAGAGGGCAATCATGAAATCAGTGATATTTTTCTGAGGGTGAATTTGAAAAATAATACAAAACAACATAAATAACCTCTAAATGTGTTAAAACCAAAAGTAATGTTTGTTTACTTTATACATGCACACTGCTTTAATGGTTAGGACATTAAGCACTTATGATAAGTTTTAATAAATCACTACAATTCAATTCATTGTTATCTATAATAGGGGCCTTAAAGTGTCTATAGTCTTTTTTTATTTTAATATCCTCATTGTCTTTGAGGCAAATCTATGTCACATGAGAAAGTAATCTTAATTGGAACATCACATGCACATCCCTGCACCGTTTTTATAAATCTGTGTCATGTTCAATACTTACGGCGACAGAAGTTCTTTACAACTTTGTGCCAAACGAATTCTGTCACCACATTGAAATGTTTTCCATTACGGATTTGAAACTTACAGTGAAAGGGGGCTAAACTCGTCAGACGATCTCGATGAAACAAAACTGTTCCAATCTAAGGAATTTTATTAGGTATATGGAGTATAAATCTTTGATACTTTAGAGAGATAGAGAGAGAGAGAGAGAGAGAGAGAGAGAGAGAGAGAGAGAGAGAGAGAGAGAGAGAAGGAGACAGACAGACAGACAGACAGAGACAGAGACAGAGACAGAGAGAAGGTTTAAAAGGAGACAGGCACACCACTGTATAACTACGGGACTAAAAAAAGAAACAACACAAGTATAGATTAAACATAAAAACGTTTCGCCTTTATTGTGGCTTCATCAGAGAGACAGAGAGAGAAAGAGAGAGAGAGAGAGAGAGAGAGAGAGAGAGAGAGAGAGAGAGAGAGAGAGAGAGAGAGACAGACAGACAGACAGACAGACAGACAGACAGACAGAGAGACAGGGTGTAAGGGGGGAAGAGGGTGGGGGGTGGGGGGGAGAGACAGCGACAGACAAACAGACAGACAGAGAGGCCGAAATGCAGTTGGCTGGATTTCAGTTCATGAAATGCGAACTCACGCACAAGTGCAATATTTTTTTAGGTTTGCAACTACTACGCTATCAAAATTAAAAGATATAACAATAGTCACTGAAGCTACCGTCTTAAGTGGATCTCGGCCTTTCCTAACCCAGACGTAGACAGAATGAGCAAAGAACGACTCTGAGAGTCTGTCGACGCTGTACTTTTCACATGCACTACAGCTTTGGAAAGCACTTGTTTGATCCCACATAGAGAACGCAGTTCCAAGAAGTATTTTTTCTAATTACAGTTGGCTTTGGAAGCTACTAGAGAATGCCTGAAAATGGATTCATAATCTGAAGAATTTTTTTTTGGTATGGACAGTCTGTACATGTTCCCTGATTTAACTAGGCCAAGACGTAGATGTCGAGCTCATTAAAAACAAAAAAAAATTTACACAGAAAAAAGGAGACGATGAAACTATGATGGCAGGAGAGAAATCTGTTCGTAAAAAGAGAAGTTCAGAGCTTTTGAGAGAGCACATTGATAAAAAGATTGGTTGATTGATATAAAGATACCAGTAGATCGATAACTTAATAGACAGACATTAAATGGTTCGCAAGTTTTGATGGACGGTTCTCAGTTTATTATGGAATGTTGTAAGGTGAACAGGCTAACAAGGAGCAATCAACAGCGTATTCTTTCAATGTTTTCAATGCGCAGATTTATGCTGTCTACAGAGATTTGCAATGTTGTTTGGAGGTAGGCCTATTAATAAGCAGATTTGTGATTTGCAGCCGAATTTGTTTTGAATATAGTATTCATGTGTGGAAAATGAAATGAATAGATTGGAAGAAAGATAGATAGATTGATATAGTAGGGATAAAAGAGAGAGGTAGAAAAGGGGAGACTCAAAGTGAAGCGAAAATAAGACATGTTAACAAAAAAAGGGGGGGGGGGAGAGAGAGAGAGAGAGAGAGAGAGAGAGAGAGAGAGAGAGAGAGAGAGAGAGAGAGAGAGAGAGAGAGAGAGAGAGAGAAAGGGGGGGGGGGGAGGGAAAAGCTCAATATTATTACCTCTTTAGTGCCGACCTCGCCTGAGTAACCATGGTGCATCTATAGCAGAATTGACATGCACACACACAGAAAGTGAGACCCTCACTGGAAGCAAATGCCTTTATACAGCAAGAAAAGTTGTTAGGTGACATTGTTTCCTTACCTGTAAGACATTGTTTGATCGGAGCAAATTTGTTTTGTGGGCTGATAGGCAGTCGCAATGCTCTTAGAAGATATGGGCTGTTAGTCTTGTCGAAAAATTACTGTAGAACAAACACCGTTATGTGACCAGAGACGCTTTCCACAATTTAGCTTGGCTTTTTTTTTTTGTCGCACTCATTAATATCTGGTTTAGCCACACAGTTTGCTCTGCATTGATTTATTTCCCTTTTTTTAAATTAGCAGCATAACAGGGGGTTTGTAAGAACATTAACACCCAAATCCTTCAATGCCAGTGCAAACGGTCTCTGCTGTAGCATAACCTCTCCATGTCAAGGAAAAATCGTGATACTCGTAGAGGATCAGATTATGTCTATATAGATAATAAAATAGATAAGAGAATGTTATATATGTAGGCGTTTAAGTTGCTCAAATTCTCAGAAAGTCGCCATAACGACGGGTATGGTCCTAGATCCTTTAATATTCTAGTTATGTCTTTTCAACTGGGAAAAACTTCGGAACCTGAGCAAAGGAATAGATTTTCCAAATTTTGATTTTTTTTTTCCTCATTGAGTGAACATTCCTATTTTGCTTTCAAATTTTTTTTTATTTGTCTTCAAGCCCGAAAAAAAGGATATCGAACTTTTTTTAATGAGCAAAAGACCATAACGTTCAAAATCTTTGAACAGCCTACTTTGAAAGCCATTTCCTCAATTTGCAAACATATGACTTCTTTATCATCTTTGCCATGTAGAAAGTCTAATAGGCCATCTAATTTTATTCTCCCATATTATTTCTTTCCATCACGCAAATTTGTGTGGGCCAGTGTTGATATAGTTTTTTCAACATTTGTAAGGAGTGATGCGCTTAAGAGGCTAAACCACAGTTACAAAAGCTGTTAATGAGATGTAACAGATAGTCTACGTCGTTTTCCAAAAAAAAAAAAAAAGACATTTGAGGTCTATGTGCCTTTTAAGATAAATTAGCAAGCTATGACGCCATTGATGTAATTGTAGATTACACGACAATAGTTCTTTTATAATCACACGTCAAACTAAAGGATGCTAGCTAAATAGAATCATCTTATAATCAGAAAACAGAAAAAAAAAACTTTTTTTTCAACTTTTACATGCTTTCAAACTTCCTCTTTCGTATTTATAAATGTGGTAACAACACAGAAGCTTTTACATGCTTTCAAACTTCCTCTTTCGTATTTATAAATGTAGTAACAACACAGAAACTTTTATATGTTTTCAAACTTCCTCTGTCGTATTTATAAATGTGGTAACAACACAGAAACAAAAATCAGATTTAAAAATCAAGGCGTAGAATCTTCTTCTCACTATCAGTACTAGCCTGCTCGCAAAAAAATGTCTGCCATTAAATTTTCAGACAGGTTGAACTTTTCGACATTTCAGGCTTGATTTTTATGACGTCTCCATAGTGATGACTTTTAGTAAAGGTTCTCATTACTAATATTAAAAGACAAAAGCATGGCGCTTCTAAAGTGACAAAAAAGTTTAGAAGATCTGTTTTCCTCATATAAGATTGTTTCTCTTGTCATGCCACTCAAAACTATAAGAGTGTTATAATTAAGACCATGAATTTTATCAATGTCCGAAGTCAGCCTAACCGGACGGATTAATTCTTTAATATTCTCAAGATATGAATGCAGTAACAAGTTCCTTAATATCTTAGTAGGTTTTTCTGATTTAATTTCGTTACTCTCGGTTACTAAGTTGTTGCTAATCCTCTTTCAGTTTCTCAGAAACATTTTTAGACACATGATGATTCACCATTTGTCTTTTCCTGAAAAATAAGAATATCCAATGAAAGTTTCGGGTAGTCTAAGGTTGTTTTCAAGCTCTTGTCTTCATATATTATATTAAAATTTTCATCTTTTATATTTGACTATCAATTTGAGACAAGTAAGTTTTCTTCCTGCCCAAAAGCAGATCCGCTCGGTTATTAGATAAAAGATCTTCAGGCTCAAGAGAGGACATTGGGGAAAAACTCCTGTTTCTACTTACTGTCCAGGTTATAAAAACATTCCTGGCTTTCACGCTGTTTGCATCTTGTTTGTTGATGTCAATTCTCCCGCGGGCTCCAGACACGGTTGACCACATCATTGGCCTACCAAACCATACCTTTATCTTTGCGAAAAAACAGAGCATGAACGTTAAGATATAATTTTGCCTTACTTAGGCTTGCTGATAACCTAGAAAATTGGGTTTCAGCAAGATAAAACAAAGACAAATCACAGAAAGATTTCCTTTTGAACTGGATTAATACCACATAAGAAGAAAATCATTAGCATATCATTAGGAAAAGACCTCTTAAGTCAATTAATTTTCTTCAGGAATTTAGATCCTTTCATACTCTCGCCTTTTGAATTATTTAGAGACAACACTTGACAACTTAATAGCAGAGTGTCAGGTTTACAACAAGAATATTCAATTAGGCTTTAACAATGCGTGACATTTTTTTTCTTTTGTCATACACTGAGCTTAGTAGCCTCACAAAGACACAATCAATAACGATCTGATTACTGATCCAACAATAGGTTTGCTGCATGCAGCGACTATTCGTAATAGCATCCTCTTTGCCACGCTTAAGACATAAATTCTCATACTGTATTAAAAAAAGCTTTACATTACGTTACAAACCCTAAAATGGAATATGTTCTACGATTATTGAACCCCTCAACCTTTAACATCATCATTATTTTTAACATCTTGAAGGCGGTTTCACTAGCGTCTTCTTCATCTTCATGGTTTCCGTTGCCAATTTTGCCTGTTTCACAAAATAAGAGAAATGAGTTGATTGTAACAAGAAATTGAATTCGTTACATTTTTTTCCCTTTTCATCAAATCTCTCTATTAAAGGTACCAATATTTTTCATGTAAAGTGAATGGTCTTTGATGATAACAGACCAATAATCGACTCTTTACAGTATCGACTATGTACAGTAGATCTAGTTAGTCTGTGTCATAAATAATAACGAGCGAAGTCTTTATGCAAAAGCACTGTGCAGCAGCTTAGAGTCTACTTTAAGTTTGAGATGGATATGACGACGATTAAATTGAATATGGACTCGAGGAGTGAGCAGAGGAGGTTATCATAAAAGGGTACTATTTTTTTGCATGGGCGTACTGAATTGGAATCTTTCATTTTTTTTTATTTTATGGAGGCCAGTAACTTTGTGAGACTTACAGTCCTCTTAAAGTTATGCTACTCTAATTTCCAGTTGGATATTATGTAATCACCTGGAGTTCAATGACAACGCGGACAAATTCTTATAGCATAGCTTGTTTTACACAAAATGGTTACTTTTAAGAGATAATGTAGACATGTTAGCTCTTTACAAATTATTTTACAATTTTATAACACATTTGTCTCAAAACAATATAGATAATAGTTATCAACCATATCTCATTTTAGATCCTCTTCATACTTTTAAACTGCACAAATCAAAGTTGTGTGGTCTTTAGGTTATCCGTATCCAAACAACCCTATAGAGTAAGTTCCCTGTCTCAAAAGTACCCACAACGAATATAATATGTTGTTAAAGTTTAAACGGTAGCATATGTGTCAGTGAGAACTTGCAGCCAATATTTTCATTTCATTTTCCATGGAGAGATTTTTTTTTTATCGTGACATCTAATTTGTATGGTATTCTTCCTATTGTGAAAACTCATCTCAAAGATTGGACGATTATATAATAATCATTGTTGTTGTTATTGTTTTTATTATTATTATTATTATTATTATTATTATTATTATTATTATTATTATTATTATTATTATTATTATTATTATTATTATTATTATTATTATTATTATTATTATCATCATCATCATCATCATCATCATTGTCATCATTATTATTATTATTATTATTATTATTATTATTATTATTATTATTATTATTATTACGATCATGGTCATCAAATTATATATATATATATATATATATATATATATATATATATATATATATATATATATATATATATATATATATATATATGTTTTTTACGTTTATACGAGAAACAGAACGGTTGTTGTTTTAAAAAATGTCTTTGAGATGTGTCTAAGAGTAGCCTACGAGTAAGAATATTACACGGTTACTATGCACAGTATTTGGTAGACCCACTTTCAGCATTAGTCCTTTAATTAATACTAATATTAAGAACTCTTTCTTTACTCTCCCTGAATATTTAGCCACGATGTGTATGATCATCTATTTAAAAAAAAATATAAATCTAGCACACAATGAATAACAAAAATACCCCGATTGTCTACGTTCCAGAATGCACTGCTCCTAAAACTCAAGTTATCACGGCGGATGACGCTCAACTGACAGCCTCCTCAACCAAGGAAATCCTCAGCACAACCTTTGCCAAGCTAGGATGCTGCACAGGTAAACTATCTACAGAAATGTACAGCGTTCTTCGAATGTACTAATAAACAGATTTTTGGTTTGTAGCCGAATTGGTTTTGAATGTAGTGCTTATGTGCAGGAAAAATAAAAGGGATCGAAACTGGTTTTGTAGTTCTACATTCGAATGTATTATGCGAAATATTAGAAGAATACTGTTTTTCGTTGGAAGAAAAAAACTTAATGAAGCAGCGTACAGGTACATGTAATGAAAAATCAAGGTCGCAAAGCTGCAGAGAAGAAAAATGAATGAAAGCGTTAATAATTTGCAAAATTAAAATAAACATTAACTGAAAACTTAAAATGATTTAAAAACACAGTGTTTGAGCCTTTTGCGCGAGGTGTATCAAAGTTTTCATCAAATTTTACAAGTTTACATATTTAAAATGCAACATTGCGGTAATTTCTTTCTCATTATAACATCTCCACTCGATTTCATTTTAGAGATACTCATACTGTCTACACTTTCTTAATAACGTAAGACTTTTACTCCAAATTGACAATGATGGAATGCATCAAAATCTATAAAGAGATGGTGACGCGCTAAGTGGAACTGTGCAAATGGACATCTAGGGACAAAATGTGAACGTCGCTTAGGCTAATCGATTCTGATCTAGCCACGAGAGAGAGAGAGAGAGAGAGAGAGAGAGAGAGAGAGAGAGAGAGAGAGAGAGAGAGAGAGAGAGAGAGAGAGAGAGAGAGAGAGAGGGAGGGAGAGAGAGAGAGGGAGGGAGAGAGAGAGAGAGAGAGAGAGAGAGAGAGAGAGAGAGAGAGAGAGAGAGAGAGAGAGAGAGAGAGAGAGAGAGAGAGAGAGAGAGAGAGAGAGAGATTGAGATAGAAAGAGGGAGGAAGGGAGAGAAACACAAAATTCAAATCTAATTGGTATAATTATATATCTATACAGAAGGGAGTAAGGGGTGGAGATAGGGGAGTTGCAATAAAATGAATTTTGTTACTCTTCAGTACACACTCATGTCTATCACAGTTGCTAAACATACAAGGGCAAAGAAAGAAGTTTCGTTTGAGGAATAAATCATTTCATTTAGAAAATTATTACACTATACGAATTGCCTTTCGCCATAAAATGACTTTATAGTACGGGTTAGAGTTTGAGGCAGTTCTTTAACAAAACTAGTGAAATACATTTTTTTCTTTGTTTTCTTTGTTAACATCTTTTCGATTCTTCTCAGTGTGTATGCAAAGAGGCATCAACAACATCCTATGATTTAATGTTGACTGCGTTTCCTTTTTTCTTCTTTCTTGTATAGTCTCTATAACTAGAAATGTTCAAGACTTCGTAGCTGCTTCCGCTGGAACGCACCGATTTTTTTACTTCACATTCAGTCAATGCCTCTGAGCCAAAGTTGTACGTGAAAAGAAGTTTTACGAGTGCTATAGATTTTTGTTTAATCACCTTGCTGAGGCTAACACCAAAGAGTTGTCTTCTCTATTACTGTCATCGTAGACCAGAATGCATCTTCGTAAAGTTGTTTTCATATTCAATGATATCTCTTTAACCTAGTTAGCTCTGTTTTCCAAACGCACTATTAGAGAATCAGTCAAAAATGGTTACGATTAATATGCCGACACAGTTTGATGCCTTTTGAACAAAAAATACTTGTGAAAATTATTATGAATTGACGGCTATACAAAAAGTATAATTTTGGATCTTTTTTAATAAGGCTCTGGTAGACCACATAGCCTTATGCGGTGTTATAAAAATTTTGTTTGAAAACAAGACAGGTTCTTGTTATTGTCACTGGTCCCCTAACCCGCCAGGGTCGTAGGGACGCTGCATGATAAATGATTGATGTACCAGCTAGCTATACCTGGTGTGGTTGAGGGCGATAGCCTAAACGCCAGAGAAGCTTTTCCTGTCCATTCAAGGATTTTGTCGGCCCAACTCTTCTTCTACCTGCCCCGTCTTCTCACCCCCTGGACTGTTCCTTGCAGGATTGTCTTTGTAAGTCCTTTTGAGCGTGTAACGTGCCCACACCATCTGTGTTTCTTCTTTTTAAGCGTGTCAGTAGATCTTCATAGGGACGCGCTTGTTGAGTGACCCTTCTGCAGACTTTATCGTATGTGACATCGTCCTTGTATGGGATACCAAGGAGTCTTCTGAGGCATCTCATTTCTACTGCTTGGGTCCTCCTTTGTAGGTCTGCATTCAGTGCCCATGCCTCGCATGCATACAGCATAATTGAGATGACTAACGCGCATTGAAGCTTCACCTTGGTTCCAAGAGGGATGTTTCTGGCTCACCATATGGTCCTCAGTCTTGCCATTGTTGTTGCTGTTTGTGCCGCTTTTGCCAAGATTTCGGTCTTCGATCCTTCCTCACTTATGATTGTTTCAAGGAACTTGAAATGGTCAACTGTCTCCAGTTCTTTTCCGCTGACAGTAATCTTGGTGGTGATTGGCTGGGCACTGTTTGTCATGAGCTTGGTCTTCTCGGCGCTGATTTTCCATGCCATATCGCGGGGTGCTTCGTCCAGTTGTTTCACTAGACTTACCAGTTCGTCTTCTTTTCCTGCCAGGCCATCGATGTAATCGGCAAATCTGAGTTTGGTGATTGTCCGCCCTCCAATGCTGACTGTGCCTGAGTGGTCTTTCAAGACGTTGGTCAGGATACGTTCAAGGAAAATGTTGAACAGAATTCTTTATGGTTAGAAAAAGAAGGTATCAAATGCAAAAAACCAAACCAAACCAAAACAAAACAACTCCGATGGAAAAGCATTACTTTAAGCAAATCTGATAAAATACACATAGGACTAAATAAAAGCAATATTTGTTTTTTTAGATATACCTCTGGGAGGCTGGTGTCCCAGTACAGACGCTGTAAACAATGGAGAGGTTAGCTGGTTCGAAATCAACTTCTACGGGCCAGTGAATGTAACTTCCTTGATAATTCAGCCGCCATACACAGGGGATGGAGAACAACCGCCCTCCGTGGACAGGTTCCAACTGCTTTACGAACCAGTGGATGGAACACTTGGTTTGCTCCAGGTTTATGCTAATGCGGCAGGTTCCGAGGTATTCATATAATATATATTATAGACAAAGTATTGTGCTGTAAAAAAATAGGATAATTGTGAGTAAAAAGGGCATGAACCAACGGCAAATCTTAAATTCACATTTTTAACTGACGTTGACAATTAGATAAGAGACGTTAAAGTAGCATGGAGTGAAAAGAATAATTGTTCATAGGCTGAAATCCACGTTTTCAAATTTATCATCAACCTTTAATAAAAAAGGGGCGATTTTGTTCACTTAATTATTTTGTGTGCGTTAAATTTCCCAAGGTACCCAATACCAGAGAAAGCCACTGCTCTCTTCTTTCATGAGTACTTTCAAATACTTTGTAAAAAAACTTTTTGGATGTTCGACTAGATCAAAATGATAAGCCCGCATTAAATTATCTACGTCTTCAGATCTTTTCTACAAATTACACCAACGGAAACTTCGAGTTGGTCATTGAGACGGAGATGGTGGCTAGGAGAGTACGTCTGAACATTACAAACTTTACCAAAGAGCCTTGCCTTCGGTTAGACGTTAAAGGCTGCCCAGTGGGTAAGACCATTTTAAAATTGTTCCTGTTGAACAACTATACGGTTGCTTCCATTTAGGAGAGTTTCGTTTATTTCAAATCAATGAAATCATTTTCCATTTCCGGCAATTGTTACTCGTATACTTGTCCTGTCATGCTTATCCTAAGATTGTGGTTTTTCTTTAAAACTAATGGGATAATACATAGATTATTTTGCAAATAAATTTAAGGAAGATGGGAAAACCAACAAAATTCTATTTTATTTATCTGCGTTGCCTTTTCAGAAATGTGTAAGCAATTTAAAAAAAAATGAAAAAGAAAAAATATCGTCTTGATGAAATCTTACAAATGCGTGTCTATTGTCGTTTTCAATTTAATCAGATGTTCCAGCACCAGTGCCGCCCAAGCCAGTGGTCTCATACAGGGACAGTTCGCTCCTCTGGTGTGTGTTCTCAGGAACCGAGACATTTTCTGTGCAGTATCAAGTCGAGTGGTACAGAGACAACATCACTGTTGCAACGAATCTGCTGCAGAATGGAGAATTTGAATCTTTGCTATCGGTTGGCTCATCAGACTTTTGGTCAAAACAAAAGGTTTGATGAAAAATATTTTCTTATAAAGATAGAATTTAGTCATTTCTTATATATTCTTACGTTTATAACGCCTCTTACATATAAATTCCATTCGATTGCATCACTTGTCATCTATCCACACATCTATCTATCTATCTATCTATCTATCTATCTATCTATCTATCTATCTATCTATCTTTCCATCTATTATCTATCTAGCCATCTATCTACCTTTCTGTTTATCTTTATATATATCCATAAATATATCTATCTACCTGTCTACTTATCTTTCTATATAGTTTCCCATCTGCCTTTCTCTCTATCAATCTTTCTTTCTATCTATTTATCTATTGCTCTATCTGTTTTTTCTTCCTTTCTATATATCTTTATTCTTCTGCCTGTCTTTCTTTCGATCTTTTCATATATATATATATATATATATATATATATTATATGTATGCATATATATATTTCATTATCTAGACGTATCGATCAACGAACCAATCTGTCTAGATGTAATATTACTTTTTATCCATAAAAATGGTGAAAGTTCACTGAGCTTAAATCTAACTTGTTTTGTTTCTTGTAGCAAGAGTTCAATATTACAACTTTGATTTCTTTGCATTCCATGAGAATCTGATTTCTAGAAGAAAAAAATCTGCTGTATCTTTGATTTATGAAAAAGTATTGCCTTTTCAAATAGTCGTGCATAGTCCACTGCTTCACGCGTGAATTTCGCCTCTTATTTTCTAGCATTACTGCAGCGTAAGAGCTTGTTACAGTGCGCGCTGCATGAATGGTACCCAATCCGGAACCTTCTCCACTGCACAAGTCAGTGACTTCTTCCTTCCAGGAATTGTGGTAAGTTAATACATTTTAGCTTTCAACCAAATAACTTTACTCGTTATATGGTACTTTGGAATTATTCATATGATGAGAGATGCAGTGCAATTTTTAGTAAATACTTGATGTACATTTAAAAACATAATCAGTATTTGAAGATATCGCTTTCTTATGAAGACTTTGTCAAGAGGTATTTTTGATGGCTTAACAAAGGGGATTTTGCGCGCCACCTTTTTTTTTATTTGCATACCGGCTACGCAGTCAAGTTTATTGTTGTTCTTTCTCCTCAAATATGAGAGTTGATAACTGATAGCCCTTGCCTGATTACGAAGCGGCACATTGCTCTTTTACCCTTTCGAGGCTGTAACCAACGCATCTGTTTCAGTTACCTCGAATGGCCTTCGTATCCCGATAAAAGTCAAACATCAGAACATTATCAGTCTTGGAGGTTTAGCGGGTTGGTGTCACTGCCCCAATTGATTTTCCATACAATCATATGCAATTTTACTCTGTCGGCAAATGGTATAAAAATCAACCATGACTAATATTCAGGCGTTTTCTTTGGTAGTGTAGATATTGCTAACTATAACCAAGAAAACGCCTAAATATTAATCATGGTTTATTTTTATTATCAGTATAAATGTATCATATATCGGAGAACACACCAATACTTACTATTATAGGCCGGTTTATGATTTATTTTATTCTTCATTTGATATTTTAGATCACAAACACAGGAGATCTTGAGCTGGCAGAGGGTAAAGTCGATTACATTAAAGTATTGGCCAATGCTCCACCAGCATTTTTGTGCGCTTCTAGTGGTCAAGAGGAAAATTGCAGGATAGCAATTGTGGCAGTAACAACAGATGATGTGCCTTTGAGGTAAGAACACTTCAAAAGCCTCTCTCGCTCCCTCCCTCCCTCTCTCTCTCTCTCTCTCTCTCTCTCTCTCTCTCTCTCTCTCTCTCTTTGTCTCTCATTATTTCATATCTCTCCGAAGTCCACATACCATCCAAAGGCATCAGGCGGGAAGCATGAAAATACCCTTGGCCTAGCTTTATGTTTCACAACTGTAACCAATTACTTTGACTTTCTTCCTAGAGTTGAATGAGCAAAATATTTCAATAAATGGGAATAATTCAGATTTCATGTGATCACATTGTTATAAGTCTGAATAAAATCAAATAACTCAGAATGCAGCATCTGAAACAGCTTGAAAGACGACAAAAAGCATTGCTCATATATTTCAAACCCTACAGGTGCCCTGGCGGGGCCATAGTTTTGCCGCAGCTGATCTTCCCGGACCAAACCAATCATCGTGAATCTGGTGAGGCTGAGGAATGCTCTTTATCCGTGACCAACGAAAATTGGAAGAAGGAGAGGTCAATCGCCATCACGCCCAACTCAGGCACACAGCTCTCCGGTGTGCGGCAGAGCCTGGTCGTGACCAGCCTCGTATTCGGCGCTCAATTTTCTTCAGATTCGGGAAAATCCATCTCAGTGAGACATTTTTTTCTATCTTGAAATTGCATGACCAGTAGGAACTACATAATCGCGGCAATGACACACATAACAAATGCTTGCTCAAAGCAAGTAGGTAGCCTACACTTAAGATAGCGGGTATTTGAATACTGATTGTAAGCTTTCCAGGCTGCTTCCATATAATTTATTACATTTTCTAGGCAATTGAGGGTGAATTGCAATAGTGAGATAATTTTTCAAGCAATTTTAATGTCCAACAATTTTTAAAAACTGCTTTTTTTCCTTTACATACTCTTAATTTAAAAGTTTATTCTCTTAATATTTTTAAAATTTGTTTTTCACAAGAAAAAGCTCATATTTTTAAGTGCCTAAATATAGGGCCTTCACAACACCTCGCTCTTTTTTCATAGTTATGGGGATAATTTCACCGTACTCGATGATGCGCATGCAGTAGCACAGAGGGTGATAATTATGCATGTATTTAGTTTACTTGATTGTAACAATCCTCTTCTTTTCATCTCAGGTAAGGACAACTTTTGAAGCAAAAACAGCTGTTTGTGAAGCAATAGAGTCATCTTATTACAAAAGCTTTGATGGAAGGTAAGTTACCTTTCCAACGCTGGCTGAGTGTATAATTAAACGGATTGTTGAAGCCTGAAGGGTACATTTACTTCTTCATAAACAGAGGAAAACTTTCAACATTGCAAAATTGAGGAGAAAGTAATGCTATTTGGACATGTTATCGAAAATCTGACACAAAATAGGCCCCTAAATCACAATATTTATACTAATTATCGGTAACGCAAGAAGCAAAAATTAATACCAACAGTTTAGCCTCTACAACGCGAGGGTAATCTAGAATCTAGCCTCTAACAATACCGGGTAACGATTATAAACCTCTTGGTTTAAGTCTGTACAACGCTGTAGATCTATTTGCGGCTTGACAACAGATTACACACTAAATAAATTCATGTTAGTTCCTGAGAACTGCATATGAGTTCGAATTCAATTCAAAGGATTTCAGATTCATCCAAGTTGCTCAACAGTAAGGTGTGTACACGCCACAGACCAAGTACATATGTTTTTTTTTTTTTTTTTTAAATTTTTGTAGTTTCCGTATTGAGTTAGATTATGGGCCTACATGTTGCTGCATGAAAATAATTGATTTGTACAAAAATGAAATATGTAGGCTAAGATAAATTTTTTGTTGTTCTCATATTTAAATTTGCTTCCTTGTGAAGAGGTATGTCACAAACTACTACATGGAATGTCACTTTTTTTGCCACATCTATGCGCAACCATATGAGCCAAATAGCGCAACCACGTTATTTTGTTTCCGAATATAATGAAGGATGTTTACTAGTTTGCTGTCTTGCCAGACGGTCGGAAATAACGCTTACACTATGGTTGTTAAAAGTTTGTAGACGTCATTCCTTACCTGTCTCCCTTGATTTTTTTCCACCAATATTTTTTCCAAATTCCCATCGAGTATAAGTCTCCAGTTCATCATCAATGACCTTGTTGTTGGGCGCCTGGCAATCAGACAGTGGAAATAGATCTAGAAAAAAAATAGTGTGCGTCTGCCCCACCTTTAAATTCGTAGATAGCTCTAGACAGCCTTTGAATGATGCTCCTACTACTTAAAACATGCTAACATTTAATTATTTTCTCGATTGTGAAAGACGAAAGTTGAAAGTAACTCTTTCAACCGGAAGTCGACGCCTTTCTTTCGTGGCGCCACAGTCAAGAAAAATCTTGAATCTAGTAGGCATAGTCCAGATCAGCTAGCAGCCAACTCTTATGTGCTTCTGCATGTGAAAGTGGAAAGCCCTCTTAGTACAAGTTGATTTAGGGCCTATCAGTTAGTAGTGTATCAGGATAGTTATATCTATTAGATAGAAGAGTCTAGCGCTTAAACGTGGTTTGGCGTGCTCTCTCTCTCTCTCTCTCTCTCTCTCTCTCTCTCTCTCTCTCTCTCTCTCTCTCTCTGTCTCTCTCTCTCTCTGTCTCTGTCTCTCTGTCTCTCTCTCTCTCTCTCTCTCTCTCTCTCTCTCTCTCTCTCTCTCTCTCTCTCTTCTTTTTCCGAAAAAAATAATTTTTTGGAGACTTGGCAGTTTAGCCAACCACATCAAACATCATATTATATCTGTTAATTCTGAGCAATTTTCTTTTGGAATGAAAGCAACTTTCTCATATTTCATACATGATGTTTGAGGAGTCCCAATTTGCCTTATCTCGTGGAAATTTTAATTCATCCTGTATCTGATCCAAATGATCATGATGTTAGACATGCGAATTGGAAAAAAAACATCGAGTTAGATATTCTCCTATTTTCTTATAAATACAGCCCAAAATCTACCAAATGTAACTTTATGCAATTTTCACAATGAATGGAAGAGATTGCAAGCATCCGTAATCATGGTATTTGAGTATTGCAAAATATCTTCATATTGATTCTCAGGCTTTTGTCAAAGCATCAAGTTTATTTGACCAGGCTTCTTTTTTCATGTTTAATTTTTCAAATGTAGACAGTTTGGATAAACTGAATCAGCACTTGAGATAGGTGATTGAAGGTTGTATTAATTTGATCTTTTATAATTTATGTAGCTAAACTTTTTGGAATCTCAAGAACTAATGGAATGAAATTGAAACTTACGTTTAAGACACCTGATAACATTCTTCAGTGTTGATTTAGAAAGTCCAGTCACTCTCATATCTTTCTAATCTTTTATTGAAAAAGATGAAACATGAAGGAAAGTTGAAGAAGTACTTGTAGAGGAAGGTAGGACAAGACACTGAAGCGTAGGGAAGAATCTCAAATGAATAATATAGTTTTCAGTCAGAGGAATTGCTACATACTGTATTTTATTTATATTTTTTACTTTGATTTGAACAGACAGTTTGAAAGCTACCTTCGTGGAGAGTTTATCTTGTATAAACATGACAGCTTACCATATGAGGTAAGTTCCTTGTAAAGCTTTGCATTTTTCATCAGGAAATCATGCAGCTATCTTATCCAAAATAAGTGTAGAAGACTGGAATTTGAAATTTTTTTTTCTAAAAAAATGGGATGTTAATTAAATCCATAAGGTCAGCCAAAATGTACTTTTAGAACTTAAATTTTATGCCTAATATGTGACAGTTATAAGAAAAAAAAATTAAAGTAATATAAATTTTTGAAAGTGCAATTTAAACATTTTTCAAGTTTGGGAAGAATCCTATATTAAGCCAAAAAAGGGCTGTTAGGAGATAAAAGGGGGAGAAAAGGCAAGACATGAAAGGGTTTGCTCTTAATCTAAATCTTTTAATAATAACTTAGAGATTAATGTTCTTCTGTCATAGGGGGTTGCTTTTTTAATCAGGAAGCTTAAAAAATCTCTGAAGTGAATTTTTTTTCTGTGTGAAATAATCTGCATCAAAAAGGCAGTTTACCTTTAGTGCAACAAATTGTTTGTCATTATTGTAACAGGCAAAAGATTTTAAATTTCATCAATGTAGAACTAATTGCCAAGTTCTTATTCCCATATGATTGACCTAGCTGAGATTCATTGTAAATGCCACAATAATCAGGGAATATAAAATTTTCTTCAGATCAAAGATAAGGCATTTAAATGTGATCTAATTTGATCATGCAAGAAAGTGCACAGGGAAAAAATCATCTTTATGATGATCCATGTGGTACTCCATTGACCATGAGTGTCAAGAAAAAATTAATAATGCTTTTTTTAATGATACTTAACAGTTAATTGCTTATGATGTGTTTAAGTTATTGTGACATTACATATTACACATATGTAATGAATTTTGAAATTACAAGAATATGGATGACATCTTGCTCTGCAAAACTTTTGGATTCAATAATTATCAACTTCAGGTATTCAAGTGCCTCTTTAACATGTCATGATCAAGTTAGAGTCATCACTTTCCATAAATCATAACAACCTTTAAAATTCTAAGTTTCGTTAGAACTTACATGTAACAGTAATCCCAGACTCCAAAATCCAAAACCCAAAAAGAAAACAAGAAACAGATTTTCACACATTAGTGACATTATCTTTTATAAATTAACCTTTAAATTCTAATTTTGTATGTGTTCATTTGCATTTTTATCATTTATTCATTTTATGAATCAACATCTTGAATTTTCATGCAGGTTCGCACCTACAGTCGTGCCTGTAATAGTACAAGCACTACAGGCAAATCACGTTGCACTTGTGCGGTTGCAGCCAGGGTAAATAGCGATGTAATTATTATGAGCGGTTGCAGTGAAGTTGAAAGTATCACAACAAAAATCTTCAAAGGCAAATACTCAGGTTCTTTCTCTGTGAGGAGTTACGATGGTGGTCTTCGATATGAGGTAAAGACTTAATTCATCTTTGTCTATGAAAAAACGTTTTCAAAAGTTTTATGAGAAACGATAAGAAATGAATTGCTTACAAACATTTTTTCTGTGAAAGTGCAATGTGAACTTAATTACAAATTTTACAGTGAAAGAGCACCTTGATATTTATATAAATAATCATAGTATAAAGTTAATCAAAACTTTAACTTAGTTATTTTTTGAGGTTCTTTATCCCTAACTTTGATAACATGCCTTTTAATTGCCTTTACCGCTTTAATTTGAGAATGGTGTATAGTTTATTAAAGAAATTCCCTTATTCAAGAGCAATACATTTTTTCCCTACTTAAGAATTCAGATAATGCATTGTCTTTTAAATTTTACAACTTTTGCTTCCTTTCACAGATCACATTCCCAACAGGTGGCCAGCTAATTGCTGAAAAAGCTTCATCAGGGGGAATCCATGCCTGGTTCTATCCTGGTGTGGTTGACTACAATGCCACCTCAGGTACAATTCCTGCTCTCAGAAAATACTGTATAGGAGAGTAAAGACTTTTATTTTAAAGAAAGGAAGAATGAATTATGAGGGCACTTTGCATACAAAAATTTTCTTTGTTTTTTTTCAGTGATTGTGTTTAGAGTGGATTCCTTTTGTAAATAAAAATGAGTAAAGACTCTATTTCTCAACTTCAGGTTTATGTGGATCCTATGACTCAGATGAAGGTAATGATTTTCAACTCTATGAGGGAGGACAAGCTACGGATGCTGATGCTTTTCTTCGAAGCTGGAGGTAAAATAACGAAAAGAGGGCGAGAAGTTTAATCAACTTACATCAAAATCTACTTTGTTTATCAATTTGCCTGACCTATATTCATCTCATTCATGATGTCTGAATGCCATTGCTGCAGAGCTATAGAGACAAAATATATAGCCTTATCAAAGAGTCATATGTTGTTCCTCACAACATATATCTTCATTTTATATAACTGGATTTAAATAAGATGACCCTCCTTTATCATGGCTTGTATGATAGACATTAGCTTAGTCAATCTTCTTAATCAGTCAAATTAATGTTCTAACAAATTTTAGATTTTGTATAACATAAAGACAAACTACAGTGCCCAATTTTTTCACAAAGATATGTCGGAAAGCAGAAATGTAGCATTCTGCTTTCTTTGGGATAAAGTTAATGCTCACAGATATCATTTTGGCACAGGCTTAATGTTTTGTGTTGGCCTACCAAGGGAAAATGTGAATTCTAGAGTTTTCAGGAGTCATGTTAATTTAAATTTTAATTTTCAAAACAATTTGGCAACTTAGTAGCTCTATTTCAAGAAATGCAAAAATTCAAACTGTTAAATATTATGCCTTTACATTATATGAAGAAAATGAGAAATTGGAACGGGTGTTTTATGTATGTAATCTGCATTCTGAATACTTATATGTGCAGGTCTGGTCCTCAAACTTTTTCAAGCATTGCTGATGGACTGTGTCCAGGACAAAACTCTAGTGCGCAGCTGCAAGACTTTTCTAAATGCCAGACTGCAGACATTGCAGGCACAATTCAAGCCTCAGATAGTTTTATAACTTGCCCCATGGACAGCTCTTTTGATTCAGGTAGATTTGAGTAGACATTTGCGTAAAAAATATTTTGGAACTATCCTTTCAAAATTCAAAGTACAAGCCCATGGTCAGTCTAATCAGCAGTTTCTGTGATTCAAATGATGTTTCTCATTATATACCACTTTTTATGTTTGCCAATGGTATGATCACTTGTTGAAGTGAATTTTTATGTAAATTTAATCTACCTTAATCTACTTTTTAGAAACTTTCTTTCTGATGATCATTTAGTTTCCTTTTGTTTTTGTTCTTGTTTGACAGGTGCAGATAAAACATCTGCATTGCTTGAAAGTGGAGAGGAGCCTCTAAATTGTGGGTTTCCTGTAACAAAGTTTGGCTTTTTGCTGGGGCCTGAAGGTCTTGGAGCAGACACAACAGAAACGGTATTGTTAGACTTTGCTTAAGCAGAAAAATGTTATGAAAATTTAAAATTGCCTCTTACCTTTGGAATCTTTTAGGCCAAACAGACTCTAAATCTCACACAGTTGATGTTTTAAGATAAAAAAAAATTATAACTTCAGTCCACCATTAGACCTTTTTTTGCTAGATGATCAGGGACAGTTGCTTGTAAAGAGAATTCTACATAAGTTTTGTTGTCAATTTTCTTTTAGATTGTCAACTTTCCTCCTGAATGGTCCGAGAAGATTGCTTTGGATACTTGTTATGGGGCAGTGAGGAACAACATTTTGTCAACTGTGTGCAACGCTTCACTGCATTTGAAGACAGCGGACTACAACAATTGTGCGAATGATATAAAAGTGAGTCTTATTCTTTTCCTTTTATTTTTTTACAAAGAAACTGACCCCATCATCTCTGTTTAAGACTTATAGGACAATTAAAAGACTACCTAAAAACTTACAGCATCAAGATTAAACACAAATTAATTGTATTTCATATATCTAGGTGCCTGGTTAATGCAGATTGTCATCAATGGATTGTAATGGAAACTAGGGAATGAGACTTCCAAATTTTTTACACAATCTGTGCTCTGGAAAATAGTGGCAGAGGGATAAATGAACACAAAGTATTTACTTAAACACAGTGTGAACCTTTTATTCTCTAAAGATTGCTCTTTTCTGCAGTTGACAGGGTCATCTGACTCCAGTATCACATTGGTTCAAATTTTGAAAGAAAGATGCAGGGCATCTTACAAACAGTCTGGGCCACCTGTTGCAGTTCTTGATGCATTTTGTCCAGCGGAATGTTCATCTCAAGGAACCTGTGATGCTGGTACGTTAAGATCCCTTTTCTTTAGAATTTTATGAAACACTTGTAACTTTGGTAATACCTCATAGTCCATGTAATATGTTACTGCATTTTTTATCTTCAAAAAATTATGCTTAAACGTGCCAAAAAAAAAACCCCTATAGAACTAGGAGCATCAGAGCAATGAAGCAATAAAACTTTGAAAATTTAAATATTATGTGACTTTGATGAATAAAGATGAAAGATTAAAATGTACAAGTTAAAAGATTTCTAAATATAATGATATAGAGAACAGATGATTAAAAATGCATAATTCAACAAATTGAAGAACAGAAAATATGGAGCACAAATAATTAACAATGTACAAATCGATTTGAAACATAGAGATCTTAAGAGGGACTAAATACAAATGTATCAATAAATAGATACAAATAATTGAAACCCTTCAATATACTAAAATATTGTATAAACAACAAATAGTTGAATATTTACAAATCAAAAATATTTTTCGGAAAGATAAGTCCTCAGAACGTTCTTAAAATGTTGGAGTCTACCCCACTCTGTAATCTGTTTTCGAAGAAAGTTCTGAACTTGAGTCGACAGAATGTAGCTTTGATTTCCACATGAAGCTCAGTCTTACTCTGGTGAAACCTAGAAGTATTGTATTTAAAGTACAGCCTTTTGTCACATTTGAAGACATGCATTCTTGTATGATAGCTAGCTGTCTGTGCCCATTAATTATTGGCTTAGCTCAGCAAACCAGGATTTTGTTATTACTTATCAAAAGCTAGCTATTGGTAGAATATTAATTTTTTTTTTACATCCACATTCATTTCCTGCTTAACATTATTCTACCTTTCTTACTACCATACAATAAGTAAAAAAACCTTATCATTTGTTTTTCAAGATCATGATAGTTCATGCACTTGTCATTTTTGTTCCACAGTTCAATTCAGTTAGCTTAACTTTGCACCTTAACCTGCATTGTATGCTGTGCGTTAATTTTATAACCATTTCTAAGAGGTATCTTTCTCCTTGCAGGAAAGTGCACATGTTACATGGGATACATGGGTGCTGACTGTGCACTCAATACAACCTCAGATCCCACATTGACCTTTCTGGATCCTCAAATCTGCAACACCCTAACAGAATCATGCACTTCAGTTGCAGTTTATGGGAATGGCATGACTGACATGCCCAGTCTCAACTGTTTCTTTTACAAACTTCAAGTAAAGATATACCTTTAAAAAGTTTTTATCCAATACTGCCCCCCTAAAGGCAAACCGACACGACGTGCAGATTTTGTGCTTTCGAGAAAAATGCAAAAAAAAATTTGATGGTCAGCATGAAAAACTTCAGAGACGCCGACTTGACAAGTAAAAAAGCTTAAAGTACCAATGAAGAAATGTCGCTCTGCCATTTGCACAAGTTGGACAATACTTTAAATAATCCGTTTATAAAAACAAATTAGTAAACAGCTTTTTGTCAAGATACCTCGGTCTGCCATTGGTGGGGTAGAACAGTTTGTAATAATTTTTTAAAGACTTATGAATTATGTAAGTTCATCTTAATTTTCATCTTTGATCTTTAAGCATGTATTCTAGAACCTCAATGGCTAAACTGGTAAGTCAGTATGCTCACTTTTTAAATCTTACTGGCTATTTACATTTTGAATGGAGATACTCTATCACGCACAGATTTTTAATGCTCTTATACAATTTTTTTTGATAATTTATGATTTTCTGTTTTAATATTTCTTTAACAGTCAAATCTTTCAAGTTTTGAAGTAACTGGGCCACCTGAAACTTCACTCAAAGTGACTTATATCAGTTCTAGCCAAGTCATATGTGATGTTCCAGAAGCAGGCAACTATCTGATTACAGTCTCTAACACAGGCCACCCAGAGTATGTAATTACCAACAACACCCAAAGCAGCAATTGGCTTCTCTTCATTGGCACAGACCGTTCTTGTTTTACTTGTGATCCAAATGAGGGATCCTGTGTCCAGAGAGTAAGTTTTTCTTCCATGCCAGTTTGCCTGAATTAAAAGCAGTATCTTTTCTACATAGCTGTTTTAGCAAAATACTGAAGTAAAAACAAAAAGCTTCAAATGAAAGCAATCTATGGTGGAAGCAACAGCCAACTTAAACCGCAATTTTTAGCAAAAAAGATAAGAGTATGACCAATGTTGTCTATCAAAGTGGAGTGCATCATAATCAAGGAGCTATATCTTTTTTAATCTGTAATCATGCATCTATGTGCTGACTTGTAAAATAATCATTGCATTAATCTTTTGATAAATTTTAAACTACATGAAAATGATGGTGAAGTCATCACTATTTTTTTTTTAATTTTTGTTTAGATTTTAAACAACTGTTAAAAATTTCTCTTTGTTTATCTAAATGAAAAACGAACTGCATATGTTTTTACAAAGGTTTAGAATAGTATATAATAACACTGAAACAAGTTCTCTACTTTGAGCTTCTAGGAAATATGTAATGATCCAGCTTAATGAAAAGTTGGTGGCAAGGAAATGAAAAAGTTGAAATTAATGTCATGGCTAGAAGACCAGAGTACATCATGATTAGTTGTAATTTTGTTACATATACGGCATATTCCTAAAATATTATGCTTTTTTTCAATGAATTTTCAAACTTTGTTAAACGATTTTGTTCCTAAATTATTTGAAAGAGTCTGATGGCTCCTTTTGCCATCAAAGAAAAACAAAACAACATCAATAAATTTACCTTCAAAGGTCATAACAATAATAAATGCAAGATCTCAAGTAAAATTTAGTCCATGTAATCCCTCTGTAAAAATGAGAAAAACTTTATTTTACTACAATTGTGGACAATATACACATGTACATGAATGATCAAAATTTATGGTGAGGTAATACCTAAAGTGAATTGAAAACAACAATTTTAAATTTTGTGATGCATAAAAATTGTAAAAAGTAAAATTGAGAAGGATTAATGAATTGTAAAGCTATGAACACTTGGTTATCGTTGCATTTTCTATTAAAGCTTTTTTGCTTTAAAATAACTTTTCTGTCACCCACCTTTCCTTTACATTGTAACAAATTAGTCACTTCATAATTTTCTTATAAATTGTATTCATCTTTTATTTTGAAATATTTTATCTCTACAGCCTTCAACTTGTTTCATCAATGATGTTTGTTATCAGGACCTTGAAAGCAATCCTTTGAATAGAAAGGAACTATGCAACTCCTCCAATGACCAGACAGGCTGGTCAAATTTAGTTGGTATGCCAGGCTTTTATTTTTTAATTTTGATCTACTGCAGAAGCAGCACTTTGTAACCAAGATTATTTCTTTAAATAAATATAGCGTTAACATAATTTACATATCAAATGTCATAATCTAACCCCCAAAAAATTACTAGTCTGCCATTTACAATTTCACAGCTGCCTGTTCAGGGTCAACAATATCTTGGAAAACCTATGATGGGTTTGCCTTGGCACTGCACAACAACAAGATAGTGACAAATGTAACCTCTATGACTGAATGCCAGAACCTTTGCAGTGCTGATATAGATTTGCCTTGTGCATCTGTGGATTTTGATTCTGATGGGCTAAAATGTCACCTGTCTCAGGCATCCACAAGAACTGCTGGAGACTATCTGCTTCCCCTCTCAGGGTTTCAGCATGCTGACCTTTTCTGCCCCAATGGTATAAAACTTTTAAAAGCATACTGATTTTTTCACACTCCATATTAAGTTAGTTATCATGATATTGAACTCAGTTACTTGCAGCGTTTTTTTTTAAATTTTTTTTTTCAGGTAAACTTAAATTTCCATAATTTTCTGTAAAAAAACATGATTGAAATTACTGTTATCTAGTTATACTAAATGTATTTATTTGCATCATATATCTGTAAGACATTAAATGTAACTTTATTGCTGTTAAGTGACATCTTTTTTTCATAAACCCTTTAGATCCTTGTAGAGAGAAAGAACTCTCCTGGACCTCAATCAAGCAGCTTATCAGAGGGAACTTATTAATGGAATACTATGATGTGTGGTCTCTTCAAGAGTGTCGAAATTATTGCACGAAAAATGATTCATGCAATGGCATTGCCTTTGAAGACACAAATGGTGTTTGCTTGCTTATGACATTACTTGCTGATAATCAATTAGACGTTGAAGCCCCAAGGTGGATCAGCGAGTTCTATTCATGTACAAATGGTAGGTAGATAAAAAATGAATGAAATTTTATAATCAGGAGTGCCATTCCTTTTTATAGGTAAAAGCAACAAAAAGATAATTGTGAAGCCAGTACTTGATCACTTCATATAAAAAAAGATTTGCTTATTTTGCTTATTCCTTTTTTAATGTAAAATTGCTTTTATTTATATGGTTATCTTATAACCAGTCCAAATGAGTCATATGCTGCATTGTAGAATTTAGGGAAAAATATATTTCTGTTCGTGTCACTTCTTTGAAAGAGCAAAAAATATAGCTCTTGTGTTTTATTTAAGAAGCCTATTAACTTTGAACATTTAGAAGATGAGTGATATGCAATTAATTTTGACTTAGAGCAAGACAATTTTGTCTGTTTTTGTTTTCTTGCTGTATTTTTCAGACCTATTTTTTTACATTTCAATTTGAAAGAGAATCACTTTCTTCAAGTGTCCAGAGCCATATCTATAGCTGTTGAGATAGAAGTTCTCTTTCTGTGTGAGAGGAACATTTTATGTAGACAATACGGATGGAAATAGTTAGAAATATTGCAGAACTTGTAAGACAGCAGACACAAAACTCAGATACGCTCATTTAAGTGGGTAATATGTCAGTAGCTAGGAAGTAGGCTGTCTCCACACTGCCACTGCATCTGACACATTTCTAACCTACCACAGAGACAGTGGGTTAAAAATGTTCACGTCTGAGCGCAACCCTCTTTTTCTAAGTGATAACCTTTCTGATGCCCCTCACTGCAACAACATAAAACCAATGGCAATAGCAGATGCGGGCTTTCACAAGAGCTGAGAGCTTTCTGTGGATTCTCAGCAACAATTTAGTGTGAAAAATGTAGACATACTGTCAACTACAGTATAATTAATAATTATTAATCTAAAAACATTGTATGCACAATATTGTATTACAACTTTAATTGTGACCCAAGTGACCTTAGATTGAAAATTTCAGGTATCATATTATATAAAACTAAGCCTAAATCTAGTACGTAGATTAAATTTAACTTGTTTATACTGATCATGCACACTTTTCTTCATTCTGTGCCAGTATACTGTAAGCACCTGAAAAAATTATTCATCATTAAAAATGAGAAGGCATATGGCAAGACAAATACAAAGGATGCTTGGATGCGTATAAAATAAACTTTAGTACATTACATACTCACATAGATGGCCAGTAATCATGCCAGCCTTCAGATTGTTTTTAGGTCGTTTACTTTAGAATGTTGCTAAGAAGTATTACTCTTAAGGTACCTATTGTGGCCAGCAGTGGCTAAGTCTATTGCCATGGCCTAGACTAAAACGTACCCTTCATCATCTCTCCATGTAGATCTAAGACTGGGCCAAATAAAGAAAAGGGAGAAACATCAGTCAAGAAACCTAGGCTAACTTGGTCTAAGAAAATATGTTGTGCAGTTATCAGGATGGAGACAAATAGATCTGGAACTGACAGAATGAGAACCATAAGTGCTGACTCTCCGATAAACTACAATGCAAGCTGGGCCAAAGCCTGCAGCAGCATTTTTCGTGGCCTGGTGACCTCAGTGATAACCGTGTACAATTAGGGGACCCGATTCTAATCAAATACTTCACAGTAGGTTAGATAAAATAACACGCATATTTTTTTTTTCATTTAAAAATAAAAATCCCTGTTGTATGTTTTTCCTCCTTTAAACAGGTTCAGATTCAAGCTCATCCATAAAGGTAGACACAGTTTCGGTGCTGGCATCTTTTGCAGGACCGGGAGAGGATATGTTTACATGTAATTTCTCCCATGTGTCTGGACAAAGCAATCAACTGCAATACAATGTTTTATGGAACTTGAATGGCCAATTTATTTCTGAAGATGCTGTGGATACTTATACCTTACCAAGAAATTTCAGTGACATTTCAAATGGTGATATGGTTGGTATTTTCATTTGAACTGTTTTCTTAATCATGCTTTGTTTTGTATTTGCATGGACTTGCTTGAAATCTTTTCATAAGATTCAGAAAGGAAACTTTAGCACTTTTGAATATGAAAGTTAGATATCTTATTCTATTGAAGTATTTGTTTTTAATTTTTATGCACATGCCCTATCAATCATATTTCTTCTATTACTTGCAGCTCAAATTGTATAATTCATAAGACAATACACTTGCTCGTAAAAAGTACAGGCAAAAAGAGTCTGAGGCCTCATGAGTATAGGGTCAAAAGAAAGTGTGTCACTAACAGCATAATGCTCTTCACTCAGGGGACTTTAAACTTCTATAAGAATAAATTTGATTAAATTGCAGCCATTTTGAAAAGCACCAAATATATTTCTATTCTATTTTTTTAAACATCTTTTTAAATAAACTTGCTGAAAAACTTAAAAAATTTATCCTGTTCCTTATATTTCAGCTTCAATGTGGTGTTAGTGTTTGTGATATGCAGAACTGTGAAACCACACGTGGGCCTCTAATCCTCTCTAACTTTTATAGGGCGGAAATTCAGGTATCATTTTGTTTGTTCATTTAAAACATTTCAAACCTTTTTCTTCTCAAGGAATCCCTTTCAGTTAAATTTTATTTAAAAAAAATGTGGGCATTGAGAATATAAATGATCATATATATGTACAAAGCCACCTTTTTCTGCAGGTGAACACCTTGACAAATCAAACTATTGGAGAAGGTGAAATGGGAGAGGCTATCTATGTAAAAGCCACTGCACCACCTTATGTGCTTTGTAGAGGAAAGTTAGAAGCTATAGACCAGTGTTCTATTCAAGTGAAATTTTCCTTTGAAGAGACAAGCACTGCCACTTTCTGTCCAAATGGTGAGCATACAAAAACAAAAGATATTTTTATAAGTCCAATGTTTTTTTTAATGTAACAGATGATGTGACCAAGGTTTTAGATAGAAATACATTTCTGTCACAACATTCTAATGACAAAAATATGTTTTAATATATACCAATGCAAATATGCGAATTTCCCCTCAAAGACTATTACTATAATCAACCATTTAGTGCCAGATTGATATGTTGATTTTGCAAAATGCTTTCCTCTTCAGTAAACCACTATGATATTAAACACGTTTTCATAGTACATCACTACTTCAAATGATTTTTTCTTCTCACACCATGTATTCCTTTGAAAATCACCCTGTTTAGACCAAAATTAGTTTACACCAAAGAAAAATTAAGGCTCTAGAATTTCTGATTAACATTCTTCCACTGTATTTCCTACTTGTCCATCTATCTTCTATCCATCTGTTTCTCCTTAGAACTCTGAAATGGTTCACTATTTCATGTTTTCACTTACCCCTACAATTCTTTTTTATGTCTTGAGTTTGCTGTTTTTGATGTCATGCATGATGGTTTATGATGCTTAGACATGCTTTATACATGATTATAGTATAGCTTTGGGTAAATTTGCTTTCTTAATAGGTAGCGCAATTCCACAAGCAGCTCTGCTTATCATGAAAACTGATGGGAAATCAAACAGCTCTCTGGATGTCTGCAGTATCACTCTTTCAAACGATGACTGGGACTCTGTATTCTATGTGAGGGCAAAGGGCATCCTTGATCAGATCTTTGATGGGGACCACACTCTTCAGCAGCATGTCAGCATAGGCTTCTTTAATTCCTCACAAATTGTAGTTTCAGAACAACTTGATACTATACAGGTATGTGCTTATCAGCTCCTAGTTATCTGCTGCTTAATATATTCTAAAGAAAGAGTTGACAAATAGAAAAAAAAATGGGAGAGTAGAACAAGCGAGAAGAGAGCAGAGAGTGAGAGAGATGGCAATGGAGAAAGAAGGAAAAGGAAAAGAGATAAAACATAGCCAGGGAGAAAGAGAGAAAAAAGGCAAGAAAGAAGGGAAGAGAAAGATTAGGCAGCCAGAGAGACATCTATAGAGGGATTGCAGAAGAAACTAATTGAGATTAAAATGTATGATATAATTTGAACTTTTCTGTCTCCTATGCAAGTCCCTTATTAAATACTTTCTTTTTTCTCATTCAGCTCACCGTTGTTGACAAGGACAGTGCAGCTTTGTGCTCTTCTGTGAATGATCCTCATATTACAACTTTTGATGGAAGGTAATTGACATATTAAGTGTTCTGTGCATTGTAGTTTCATTTCAGTTTTGGAACAAGCAGACAAAAAATAATGCTATGGCAAGGCCTTCTCAGTTCCTGTTATGTTTTTCTGGTCCTTGCAGCATATTTAGGATCCACAGCATAGAAATTGCCATTCTTCAAAATCACCTCAAATTTTTATGATTTATGGAATTGATTACAAAAGAAAATATAATGGCACTGAGCACTAGTCAACTCAATAAAGGACATACGGCAAACCTTAAGATTCTCTTGTTTTAATTAACAATTGTCATTTCCTGGGATCATGTCAAGATCTAGATCAGAACTGAGAGTTCTTCATCTGGTCGGCACATCTGGTAAGCTTCCACCCACAACCCTGGATGTAAACATTTGTCATCTATATGCTTTGTCATTTCGAATCCGTTTTTATTATGGACCACAACACATAAGATCTTTGGAGTAAATTCAGAATAGAAGTCCAGTTAATTGTTGTAATTCACCTACAATTACTTGAAAGGGCTAATTTACAAGTAACTTTAGGGAATCAGAATTTCAGATCTGTGAGATAAAAAGTTAGACCACTGTCCCACCAACATGTCTAAAATTGAAATCCATGAAAAGATGCTTATATCTAGAGTTTAAATTGAAAACTGGATCTAACACAGGTCAAGCTGCTTTACCTACACTTGTATAGATATAGCAGGACTACATTTAATTCTAGGTGACTACTACTACATAACATTGAACATTAGACTTGAGTGAATTTATCAATAGATGCTTCAAGAAAGAAAGAATTGAAGTAGATCTTATCAAGTCCAATAAATTTGCCCTATGACTAATGGGAACTTCAACTTTTTTTAATTCCCAAATTGTTTTTATTCTGTTTTGTTCTTTTCACACACATGCAAGCAAATTAAACAAACTGAATTTTTTTTCCTTTTTTTGTTATGCATTGCACAAGCTTGGTGCAAATATGTTCGTAGAAAATATAAATTTGATTGTCAAAATTTCCTTCCAAAGACTAAACGCATATACGCGTATGTTTGTTTTCTGCTTAACTTTTGCTTGTTTCTTTTGTTTTTTCAGAAATAATAATGTAAAAGGCATATGCTTTCTAAAGTAATTTTTTCCTGTGTTTAGTTTTTAAAATCAAATTTATTACTAGCAGCGCCTCAAGAGACTCTTGCATAAAATGAAGATATTTAAATTTTTTTCTCGTTGCAGAATATACCACAACTTTCTAGAGGGAGAATTTATCCTTTATAAACACCAGACTCTTCCTTATGAGGTGAGTAACACTAGTTTGAATCAATATTGATAAAGTTTACAATCAATTTTGTATCTTTGAAAAAAATCAAGGAAGTTTTAGGAAATTTGAGAAATGTAAAGACTGATTTTAAAACAAATTCAGCACTGAAGAAATCTGATTTTTAAAAAAAAAATTATTAGCCAAATATGCTTATGAAAAAGTTGTGTAAAGCGTTGATTCATTTTCTCTCTATTTTTCTTCATCTTAAGGTAAGATCATTCTACAGGCGGTGTGGCGGACAGGCTGATCGGGCGTCATGTAATTGTGCAGTTGCAATACAAGCTGGAGATGATGTTGTTATCTTTGACAAGTGTGGCCCTTCAGCTACTAATGAAAATAGTTTCTATCCCATGTCTGCCCATATGTTCCGTAGAGGAATCCTCACACCTGGTTTCAGAGTGCTTAGCCAATACGAGGGAAGACAGTACAAGGTAATTGTTCACAATGGATTCTATTCAATTTCTTTTTAATGCATTGATGGAGGAGAAGAAAGCATGAAGAGGTCCCAACTTCTTGAATCAGTTCACATCAAATCTCAATTACCTGATTAATTTACATGCAATGTACAACAAAAACTGATTGCTAGATGTTTCCTCTTTCTGAAAAAAATCAGGATCTAGTCCTTTTATCTAGATGCAATTTGAAGCTTCACAGAATGAAAAAGCATCTTTAGGGTAAAAAAAAAGTGACATACATTGTGATGGTAGCATCTAAATTCTTAAAGATATCCCTAGGCTCTTTAGTTCTAAAAGAGTATGATTTTATCAATCTGAGTGGTGAAATTTGTCTGAAAGGAATAGAAAAACACATTATTGTCTCAAGCTACTGTAAAGACTAGTCTCCCCTGCTTTGTATTGTAGATTGATGGGTACAAAAAAAAAGAAGTTAAACTTATATTTATTTGAAGTCGGGTTTTCTAGATTGATGTGTACAAAAATAAAGAAGTTAAACTTATATTTATTTGAAGTCGGGTTTTCTTTCTCAGGAAATGACCTGACACAATTTTTATTTGGCCTGTTACAATGAATTTTTTTCCCTAAGTATTATGGTACAGGATGTAAGCATATGGTGACTGTTTATGGCTTTGACAAGTTTGATATGGATTTGATTATATTTACCTTTTATTGAATACAAATTTATACTTGGAAAAGAAAATTAAAGGCTAAAAATCCCATTGCAATTATACCATTTTGATTGGTCTCCACTTTTTAACATTCCTGTGGGTAGGTAGCTTATCAATGAACTTGCATAATTTTAACCAACTTAAACAATTTTTCTTTACTTAGTTCACATTTCTCTTATTTTATTTTCTGTATTAAAAAAAAAATTTTAATTTTATGCTTTTTAAAATCTAACTGTCCATGAAAGTGAAGTATTTAAAAAAGTGTTCTTGTAAATATACTCTACATGTTTTTAAAATTGAATTTTAACCCTGTAGTACACAAATGATGCACTAACTTTCTTCCATCCCTTGATAGATCATCTTTCCCAGTAGCACAGTGATCTATGTTAAACGCAGTAATATCCAAAGCAAAAATTTCATAAACATTTGGATCAAGCCTTCTCCAGTCGATCTGGGACAGACTGAAGGTATTTTCATATTGTTTTTTTAATCTTTTCTTATATTTTTTGGTCATTTCAATTAGCACTGAGACAATTTTACAAGTTAATGGGTGAAATAATTCTTCAAAATGATCCATATCAAATTGGAGATCAAGCAGATATTGTTTAAAAGTTGTGTATGCCTGAAAATGTTTTTGAATCATATGTAATTTTAATGCGGCATATTGGCTTATCTCAGTGTTTTCAACATTTCCTTCAATGTTCTCTAGTACCTTCCTATAATAGATTTCTCTTTCATTTTAAAGCCTCTCTTACTCATTCTTTCTGCTGCTTATTTTCTTGGAAACAATGTCTTTCCCTATTCCCAGCCCTCATTGTATCCTGCTTTTGGATTCCATTTTCAAAAATTTTTTTTGATACATTTTGTATGATTAAAAATGTGAAAAAGCTTCAATTCATGCTCATTCATTCTCTGTTAGTTTTTCTCTGCTATTTCAGTGTTAGTTATCTTTTTAAAATTCAAAACTTCTTTTACTACTATCTGTAGGCCTCTGTGGACCCTATGATTTTGATCCAAGCAATGACCTCAAGTTTGAAAATGGGACTGTATATTACGATGCTACAGATTATCTCCAACCTATTGATTACGTGAGGAGTTGGAGGTAAATTGCAATATTAAGTCAATCAAAATATCAATTCAAAGCATTAATGAAAAATAAAGTCTGATCACTCTGAGATAGCTTTTCTGTGCTGCAAACTATAGCTAGTGACCTTTTAAAAATTCTTGTAAGCAATGGAAAATGAATGGTGTGATTCATTTATTTTTCACAAAATAAAATGTGAAAAAATAATTGGGTAAATGGGCCATGATAATGAAAAAAATGACCAAAAATGTGTTTTTTTTTATTTTGTGTGTGTATATTTTTTTCCACTTTCAAAAAATATAAAGTTTTATTATGAATGCCAGGAAGTACTTGAAATTTGAAGAGCATGTCATAAGAGTTTGAGTACTGCACACTTTTTTCTGCATTAGAATAGAGGAGAAGAAACAAGACCTTATTACCCAGCCAATTTAGTTCTTTGTATAGAACCTTGAAAAAGATTGATCAGTATGACCATTAAGTGCGACTTCGTTGGAATGAAATATTCTATATTGTGTATTATTGGCAAAACTAATATTTATATACACCTTTGACAAGTGGTTGGAGTAGTAACATATCAAATTCAGACATTATTTTCAACCTAAAAGCTCAATAGTCATCAATTCCTGAGATGAATATCAGTCAATTGGTCTACTTCCATGATTCACATCCACTATTTTGTGAGACAGATTATTGATTGTTGATTTGTCTACCATAAATGCATTATCCTTATTTTACAAATGAGTTTTATCATTGTAATTCACTACAATGTTGAGAGGAGTTTGACTATCATGAAGATGTTCTGCCAGTCATAAATTAATAAGGACTGCTCCAACTTAACCTCAGTTCTTAAGAGTGACATTAACAAGCAAATTAAGAGCCAATTTAAAGCTGTTTTCCCTCATAGAAGTATTGGCATCTTTGTTTGCCTTAAACTCTGAGTGTACTAAAATTTATCTTACTCTAATGCTTGGAACTTGTTTTACCTTATTTTGTCAACATACATTCTTAATGCATAAGGTTATTTCAATTTACACTAAATGGATTACGAAAATATTGAAATAAAGTTACTTTAATTATCAAAGTCGCTAGCTCTGCTGAAGCTAGAGATGAAAGGAAAAATATAATTTAGTTGTAAATTTTCGCAAATATTTGTTGTGAGTTGCAAACCTTGATGATATTCTAACTTTTAAAATTGTGACAGAGTGGACCCAGCTGATACCCTCTATACTGGTTCATGCAACCAAGATGGATATGAGGATGTCAGTGTAGATTCTGTGTCAACCTTCTGTCAATGCACAAATTTAGGGGAAAATGCATGTGCTACTGAGAGTGACAGGGTTACTTGCCCTTATATGGACGTTGGTAAGAACATATATATTAATACAATTTCTAAAAAGTATCAAAGTAACCATCATTTTAACTATTTACTTGAGAATTGTGCATTACAAACAAATTTAAAGCTACACAAATTTGTTCATGAGAAAAATAACCATGTTTCAGTCTTGAAAAGGAAATACATTAACACTAAAAAAAAATTATGTTTGATGAGAGAAGTTTGGCCAAGGAAATCAAAAGCACCATGAAAACAAAGATATAAAGTTTTTTCTTTCATTAAGAAATAACATGTTTCTGTCCTCATCTGTTTTCTACTTTGTTGCTTTAAAAGCACATAAAACTTGAGTAAAAGTATAGTTCTATAAAGAAAAAGAAGGAAGAAAGAAAACTTCAAAGAAGTTCTGTGATCTGAGATTGATGCCATTCATTGCTAAAGCTGTTATTCCTAGAATTTAGCAAAATAATAAAAGGCATATAACTCCAATAAAAGTAGAACCTTTTAAGGGAGAAAGGTGATGTTTTGAGTATCAATGTTAACATTTTTTTTAAATGAAAAAATAATCACTGAAAAAGAAAAGACCATTTTCTAAGTTTATGTGACATTACTTCTGTGTCAACATAATGACATAACTAAGATTTTTAATTTTACATTTAGGCTTTGATTTAGTCTTTGATTTATGCAGATAAACGTATTGTAAAAAAAATGATAAAATGCATCAACACTTCAATGTGCATGATTAGAATTGTTCATCATGTCTCATAAATCATTGAAAAAAATAAAATCAGGTGGTTCATTCATCTTGAAAGGGTAAGAAAAATGATTTATGCTGCAATGTTATTACAAATACAATATTTTAAAATATCAATCTTGCAACAAACTTATTATTTACAATGCATAGCACATTACTTATCTTATATTATGGGTGACTCTGGTTGAAGGAACACCAGAATAAAAATTTATTCATGAAGTTTCCAAATTTTTTTTTAAAGAATATTAAATGGAAAAACAATATTGAATCTTCAGATTATGTGTAATCATTGTTTTGTTTTTTTCTAGCCAACTTTTCACTTGTCAGACAATATTTACAATGCAAACTTGTGATTCTTTTGCGCAGGTGATGAGGATGTTACTATGAGACTTGATAGGCAAGCATCTTTTCCACTCAAATGCCTTGGTCTACCCCACTTGACTGCTAGTTTTCCTCTCTTTGAGTATGATGAGAACTACATTAACGTGAGTGCAAACAGATATTTTGTTTCCATTTCTGAAATCACTATGTAGAAAAAAAAATCTTTTGCCATGAGCTATCAAGAATGAGAATTTAGTGGGGAGAAAAGAGAAGGAAAAAATTGCTATTTTTATGCATATGCAGATTCATAAGGGCCCTTTATTCATGTTAAGGTTTTCTTTGATACAGCAAATTACATGTGTTTATGGTATAACAATGCATTATATAAATCTCTGTGACGTTTTGAAGAATGGTAACCCTGGAAGCTCTATGTAGGCCAGGCGGAAGTAGGTCACTGATTAAGGTTTTCACAGGGCCTATTGTTTACAAAGATTGAGCGTGGCACAGCAGTTTTACACTTTGATTGCATGGCTTTAAAAACTTGTGTTTCTTTTGTTTGCTTATAATTGAGTACCTGTAAACACATATATTTTCTTAATGCTTACGAACAGGACTATAAAATAAAATCATTTTCCCCCCAATAATGACTTTCAATGAGAGAGTGAAGGAGAAAGAGAGAGAATGCTGTGGAGAATTTAATTAAGTGGTTCTAGTAGGCTTACGTGAGAGCAGAGATGCTAACAGTAGTCAAGTCTGAATCAGACTGAAGACCAAGCACGCTTTGTTCTAATGGTACCATTACTGCCCATGGCACCAATCCACTTAAAAGACAAAAATTAACAGTAAAATGTTTCATGACTCATCCATATCAAACACTCACACACACGCACGTATCTAAACCTTCAAACATTCAGACGGTGACTATAGGCCTTCATAATATCATCAACAGCACCAATGCTCAAGCATGACTAGAGCCAGAAGCCTGGTTTTTATGCAAGGTACCAACAACTATTCTCTACCCGACACACAACAGGCTTAGGGGACTATGAAAATAGTACATCAAGACAAGGCTCTGTCGATGTAAGAAAAAACTCATACCCACTTCAACAACCACACCAGTGCAATTTTCAAGATGCTAGCCCCCATCTCATAGTCATACTAATGGTAAGAGGGACCCTCCACTGTTCAAGAAGGCCTGGCCTGGTCCCAAGCAAGCTCATCAACACAGTTTATGGGACCCCCTTGATAACTTCTCAACGCGTCATTTCCAAGACTTAAAAGAAAAAGGAATTTCATTGGTTACTATTTCTGGACCATGACCAATGATGTTAAAGATTATAAAAAAGTATCAATTTCCAACTGAGTGAGTGCACTATTACAGGTCTACATACAAGGCGCTGATTCATAAAAAGCTAGGGTTTTATTTACGCCGATCACATGTCTCAAGTAGACAATGGCGCGCTGTAATGATACTGCAATCAAATGTCTTGTTATGGCATGTCTCAACAAAACTGGAATAATAGCAAAGTCTTAAAGCTGTTTACAAAAAAGATATTGAAAAGTATTGATTTCTCAACATCAATAAAAGTGGATCAGTTTTTCCCAGTCCTTTAATACAGTCATTGAGAAATTTTTTTCAACAAAAAATCATGTGTTATAACAGAGTCTTATGTTAATTCTGAATGCAAATAGCATATACATTAATCTCCTATCCCATTAACTTACCTTATGTTCCCTTTTAAACTAGTCACATAAAATATCCCAAAAATTTATAGTGCCATGAGCCACATTGTTTCCCAAGCACAAGATAGGAGCCATATGCCTGAAGATATCATCTTGAATAATCTTTAACCTTAGTTTGATCAAAATTGATCATGAGGCTGTGTAGTCATAGAAATAAAAAAGGATTTACATCCCCTCATTAACTTTTTTCAGATATTCTACTACTATGTGAGTGCAAACTTAGATTCACATAACCACTACTCAATCATTATTTGAATAGAGCTAAAAAATATTCTTCAAATCAATTGTGGGTGAATTTTCTTGTGAACCATGTTTTTTTTCTATGAATTTGTTAAATTTTATGTGAAGGAAGATTAGTCAAATGGATCAGAGGTTTAAAACAATTTTTCTTTTGTAAGGTAGCTTAGATGTACCAAAGGCTGCTTTGGTGGATATAAATGTCATGGACAGGCAAGTCAATCTGAAATTGGTCAAGAGACATCAGATCCACCTCCTATTTTTGACATACATACATAAACAAGCAGTGCTTTAACAATCCAATCAGAACACATAACAAGCCACAACCTGTTTCCAAAATTACATGAATACCACATGCTTCCTGTTGTTACAAAGTGATAACGATACTACTTACACAATGACAATTAATATTTCCTGCCCTTACCTCTTTGGTCTCACCCTCTTCTTACTATAGAACAAATTTCATAGGTTTAAAAAAGATAATCAGCTAGGCATGCCCCATCAAACTAGGGCCATGTGTTTCAGCAAGAAAACAGGATTGGATTCATCCTACCTTAGCACACAAAATCCTGAAAACAATCATTACCAAATACCGCACCTTTTCCCTATTCCCTTCCATTGCAATTACTTCGTCCATGTTATCGTAGTTTAAGTAAAAGTAGTAGCTTAAAAAATACTTGTAGCTTGTACCAATGCACATGCCCCACATTGCTTAGTTACGAGCACCCAGAAGAAAAATAGTGGGCTTGTCATAGCTGCCCAAGTACAGGTTCACCAGGGTACAGAAAAAAAACAGAAAAAAAATGAAGTCTACCTGTCAGAAAGTGTTCTTTTTAACTGAAAGGCACACACATGTATGCACACAATTAGACACAGATGAACAATTACAAAGACAGACAGTGATATGGAGTAAGAAAGGGAGGCAGACTGACTAAAGAGGGATAAGACAGTGAATTCTAACCTCTTCATCTGAGTATTGTAAAGCATACAAACTAATTGAGACTAGGTTTTACTTTGTCATAAATATTATGGTTGCTGCAGATTAAAATTTTTAATGCAAATCAATTTACATCTTTTACTTTCTTGATTCGCCAAGGTAATTGATACAAGTCCAGGATCAAATATTGAACTACGTGAGGGTTTCTGTGAGCTTTCCCTTCAATCCGATACTGCATATCCTGCCTCTCAACAATGCAACAATGTTCCAGGGATTAGAATGTCTACAATTCTAGAGAGCTGTGCTTTGGATTTTACAGTAAGTATGAAAAACAGGTTTATCATTCCGTCCTTATAAAAAAAAAGCATATTGCAGGTTTGAAAGATGTCTATTAATTTTAAAGTAATTCTTCATAAGGAATTTAAACCAGCCTTTGCTAGATGAAAGAGCACTTTATTCTAAAATTCTTCTTTATTTATTAAGTATAATGCCATGGATCTGAGGGAGTTAGAAAAAAAGTGTAAGGCTAATTTAAGATGGTACTTATTCCTTTGGTGCAAATAATTTTCATGCTAACTTATCAGATGTCTCTAAGATTTTTCATTCCTCTTTGTGTCGGGGTAGCGCAGTGTGTGCGATTGTGTGTGTTAGAGAAATCAGTTGTTAAAGTGGACAAGATTGTGGGAGGAAAGGATAAATACATTTGTTACCATGATGTGCACTATATTTTGATCTAATACAAATTTTAGTAATTTTACAAAAATATGCCCTCTTTGTGGAAGTAAAAATATAATTAAAGCTGCTACATCACCCACATTTATGTTAAATCACAAACATACCAGTTTTCTCTACCTCTGATGATTTTGCTTCAAAGAAAAAAAATTTATATTTGAATATGTAAAATTCTTACCAATTTTTTCTGCATACTTTACTCAAGATCAAAGGAGACACACGAACGATCTTGATGCATTTTCCCACTCGAACTATTTCTGAAATTTTACTCTATCATAACATCAAGCTATCTACCCGATCACTTTATGCGGTCTGTAGTTTCAAGAGAGTTCTAATCATCTAAACTTTACTCAAGCAACACGTTAAAAGTCATTAAAAGCTGTATTGTATGATGATTTCTTTCAATTAATTTTCATCAATTCCAATGATTTTTAACTTGATTCTATGAACATTTCTGTGAAGAATTTATGTAATCTTAAATTTTATAATAATTAACGAGGAAAAGAAAGATTTTTTTTTATTATCATTATTTTTTAATTTCTGAAAATGTAGTTGGTTTCGACAGATTTTCTTTCATAAAAATCCATCTGTAAAAACCACTTCTCAAATTTTCGACTGAATATAAATATGCCCATAAATCACTTTTCCTCAGCTGACACGTTCAGATATTTGGCTACAAGCTGCTCACCAAAACCTTAGAGTAGAATGCCAGCTTCTGCTAGAGAGAAATGTTAGCTTGTGGGAAGGAGATCCAAAAGGACCGCCAGCAGAATACACCGATTTGTTTTGTATAGCTGAATGTAAACCATTTGGGAAATGTGTGAAAGGTAAAATGAACTTTTTGTTGCCCAAAGATTATTTCAAAACAGACAGCTTATTCAGACTTTAAAAAAATTATTCTGACTCACCCTCTTGCTTCTGACACATTTTGAAAACTCTGTCCATTTTTTTTAAACGTTTGAGAAACTTGAAACATAAAAATTATTTTTTGATCAAATGGCGTTCAACCAAGGGTGTTTCATTTTTAATAAATTCTACATTAGGGTAGACTTTTGATGATAAGGTGCAGCTTGGGTAGAAGTAATATGTTTCGAAATTTCTTTCTGTTTCCTCTCAGGTGTGTGTGAGTGTGATGATGGGCATACAGGAGCTGACTGCTTTGTCCTAACAAGAAAAGCTCCTAACTTGTTCTCTATCCAAAATGATGGCATTTGTGATCTTAGAGATGAGAACTGTGGCCAGGTCTCCATATTCAACAACAATACTATCAATTCACCCTCTCTGGCATGTCACTACACAAAACTTTTGGTGAGAACCAGTGAAACTTCCATTAAGCAGTTTGCTCGCCACTACGACTATTTGATCTTTATTTTCCTGCATTTTTTACAGATTATCATTGAGTTATATTTGATTCTGAATTTGTATATAGAGGGGGCAGGCATGCTCAGTTTATTTATGATACATCTTTCTGATATTTAATTGAGAGATCAAAGAAATACACCTCATTGTTGTATTACAGAAATATTACTGCTAGTTGTGGAAGTCTTTTGGTACAAAAGATTATACAAATCTTGTCATGTGATAGCCTGTTTATCTTATGCTTTAAATAATGAAAGCCTTTGGAAACTCTAAATTGAAAACAAAAGATATTTTTTTCACATCAATTTTTGTCTCCAGAGTAGTTGAGTTTTACATATCTCATAGGTGGGCTATATTGGTTTTTTTTTTTGTCTTTTTGTTGCGGCTCTCACAGTTGTACTTCAGTAAATAATAATTGAACATTTTTTAAACCATGGCATCAGACAAATGAAACAGGATCATATTCCTCTGGAGAAGGCCTTGTGACAGAGGAAGCAAGTTTTATAAATGTGAATGAGATGTCCTGCCCAATATCTGAACCTGGCACCTTCAGAGTCCAAATCAGCAATGATGGATCATTTCTCAGCAATACAGCTTATCTTTTTGTTTATGACTCAGTATGCTCAGACTGCTTCTCAAATAACCAAACATGTGTACAAAAGGTAAGGAATGTAATTATAATTTTAGCTGATTACACTTATTGGAAAGTTGAAAAGGAAAACTTGTACCATATATAAACATGAATAAGACAGTTTGAATATTTTAAATAAAATTTATAGAAAATATAGTACATATTTGGCAGCTGTTTGAAAGGTATGGAGGTCTGTGAGTGAAAAGTATTGGTGCAAACATGAGTAGGCTTAAAGGTAGAAACTGATTTTGCAAAAAGGACTGTTAAAAAAATAATGAGAATTATCACATTTTTATAACAAATATTCTTGGCCATAAAGGAATCTTTAGAACAGATATAAAATATCATTAGATATTTTATTTTCCATGCTTTTGATCCATTTTTCTAAACATTTCATATTTTTCAGTCATCTGGTTGTTTCATAAGTGCATCTTGCTATGAGAATGGTGAATACAACCCTTCATCAGATCGGCTATATTGTGATCCATCTGTCAATGTGTTTGATTGGACAACAGCAAATAGTGAGTCTGACAAAATGGATGTTGACATTCATTTACAGAACTTCATCTGTCTATCTATGGGATGCTATAAGTGAAAGATATGATCTATTCTCACTTGTAACATACTCTCCAAAATTAAGGGGATGCTATTTTTTTTTCTTCTTTAATTATCAGAGAATGGCAACACATAATGAAGAAAAAAGACTGAAAATCTGTATAACAATAAAATAAGTGCTGTCTACACTCATGAATTGACAACAAAAGAAAAAAATATATTTAATTCTTTTAAGACTTAACATTTCCCTCTCTTTTACATTTGATGATAACTTCATTCTTTGGATTCTGCAGACTCTTGTCAAGGTTTGCCAGTAATGTGGTTGAAGCATGGAGGCTCATTCCAATCTGATAAAAGTGAGCAAGGCTGCAAGGACTCTTGTTTGGCAAGTTCTGAATGTCTTCATATGGAACATATAGGCAACAATAACACATGTGTATTGTACAATGATGACATCAGACTTGGAGAAGTCCTCTTACCACCTGATAGCTCCAGATATGAATGGTTGTGTGACAACAGTAAGTATTCATACGCAGTCAAAATGAAGATTATTACAATGTAGTTTAAATGAAAGTAAAAGACATTGCTCCTGAATACACCTTAGATAAATGTGCTTTTAGCACTGTTCAAATAATTTACTTTGAATTTTAACCCCAAAGCTGTGCACCTAGAAGCCTGCATTTAGGTCACCAGCTGGATGGCTGCCAAGTAGCTTTGTTAACAGTGTAGCTGAGTGAGCAGCACATATTAATCAGTGTTGTATTATTTACTCTTGACCACTTGAAATCAGTCTTTGTTATCTCATAAAGTATTATCTTTTCTGAGAGGAGACAATAAATATTCTAGAATACCACACAATATAATATACATTCTCTTTTATATTTATCATTATGCTCTTTAACTTTTTCACAGACCCTTGCAACAAGAGAAAACTGTTATGGACACACCAGCCCGGGTATGCCATCCTTGGGAGTGGTGATAAACAGTTTACTGGTGTAAATTTGATGTCTGAGTGTCGTTTGCTGTGCCTGCAGGAGACTAGCTTCTTGTGCCGTTCAGCTCAGCTGTTAAGAAGAGCTGGTCTTTGTACCATTTTTAAGCTATCTCAAATTGAGGCAAGCAGCAACTTTGTGCGCTGGCCTGGAACTATTTTTGAGGAGTGGACCTGTGAAACAGGTTAGGTTAAGAGAAATATAAAGTAACAATGAGATCTTTATTTCAAAAGTTTTTAAGGTGGAAAGATTCCACCTATCCCCAAAAGTGTTATCCCAATTTTATACACAACTCTTGCTTTTATTAGCACTCATCATCTCCAAATGGAATGCACAAATACTCACACATGTATCTCTATAAAATCACAATGGACTAAATATGTAAATCTGTGAGCATCCACATGTCTGTTTGATAAAAGTTGTTAACCTGTCTTCATTCTAATTGTATGATATCACACAGTCATCAAATGCAGAATAATTATTAGGATTCATACAGACTACCCTCACTCTATAAATGTAAAAAAAATATAAAGGCTGATTTTTGAGAGATGCATAGATATGAAAGTTGTATCTTTATCTAATCTTCTTTACCAATTCAAAATTGTCATAAAATCAGGAAATGACAACCCTTTACCTGTGGCAAACCCGACAGCAACAATAGTAAGAGACCAGTCAGGGACATCAGATGACTACACGTTGGAATGTCGCTTTACAGTTGCAGCAAGTAATGTCTCCTTGCAGGCAAACATTGACTGGATCATTGACGAAACGATTGTGCAGAAATCATTTGTCTGGACAGTAGCCAGTGGAGAGAACATGTCGTATTCGATCCATATGAACAGAAGCAGTCTCACTAATCTTCCCCCAGGGACTAAGGTGCAATATAAACAGAGATTTTGCATCCCTTAATATTTTAAGCTTCTTTACAAGATTACAATTTACAACCAATAAAGTTTTAGAAAGAAATCCTTGTAGACTCAGATTTGAAAAGGAAAAATAATATGTATAAGGTACGTACAATACTTTGTAAATAATCAGTGAATATATTACCATGACTCAAAACTTGTGATACTTCAATACCAGATCAATTAACAATACTTGCCACTGTTAGATAGTTCAAGTATATATATATAAATATATATAACTCTCTGACTCTTTCCAGATCTCTTGTGGTGTCAGCCTGTGTGAGAATGGGAGTTGTGCTAATACACTTGGAGGATTCAGGCAAAGCAACACTATTTTATTAGGACTTAAGGTAAAAATTTTAAAGTGCCCCACATGTTTTTTGCATGAAGATCAGTGCTTTAAGTTCATAAAAAATATTCATTATTCCTTTGAAGGTTCATGGAAAAAAATTGAAAATGTCATACTAGTTCATGTTTATTTTCTAGTCAGCATGAAAAAAGTTATTTGAAAAGGTTCAACAATAATTTGGAAATTGACTAACTCTGTCCTTTGCGATTAGATGACCAGCATGGACAAACTTACTGTGGTGGAAGGTGGTGCAAGTGTGGCAATACATGTAGTAAGCAGTGCTCCACCAACTTTCTTCTGTGATGTAGCCAGCTCAGCCTCAGACTGTTCTATCCTCATCCAAGCTCAAATTGCTCCAGAGCCAGAGGATGATCTCACCTGCTCTGAACCCAACTCTGCTCTCAGTGTTTCAGAGATTGTGCTTGGTGCCTCTGGTCAGTCATGCTTATTTTATAAATATTAAGCATAGATTCATTAATGAAAAACTAGTGTATCTAAATTTTTATTTGTGGATTCCGTAAACGGACAGCGATTTCATGATATTAGTCCTGTCTTATATATATAGTTGAATAATAAAAACAGAAGGTCACTAACAATTCCTACTCTGTGAACATGAGACACAAGAGAAAACTATGACCTGATTACCTAGTTCTCAGTCTCACAAGTTAAAATTTAGTTTTATGTCGTTTTTTTATGTTAAAGGCAGATAAAAAGTTTTAGTATTTTTTTATAGTATCAACTTGTCTTCCAAAAATGAAAATCTGATATATACTGATAAAAAAGAGGTTTTGTGTAAATGGTTATTTTTTTCTGCAATGAGACTATGGGATCCTTATTTTTAAAATGCATAACAAAATTTTGAATTCATCTGACAGAAAAAACAAATGGTTCAGTTTACTGTGGACAAACAATCACATTCAAAAACTGGAAAGAGGGCATTGTTATCTCTGTAGTGGCAAGGCAAGACCGTGTTATTGATGGTGACAAAACCCGAACAATATCGGTATCAGGCAGTATTCGCAGTGGAGGTCAAGAGGGATTAGAACTGTTTTCTGTCCCATTACCTGACACAAAGGTACATTTGGTGGTAACCCTTTCTTTAAAAAAAAGACATTTTTAGATATGAATGTTCTTAAGCTAGATTTTCACTTAATTCAACACTAGCCTGATCAGGGTAAGTAGGCAATGAGTTCACTCTACAAGAATGACCGCTGAATAGTGCAGCTGCCAATATAATTATACATATGCTAGAATTAAAACAGTGACAATCTCATTGATATAAGGCAGGTTCTTTAAAACTTAATTTTCATCAAAGACAGAAAAATGAATATCAGCAGTGTGCCATGTTAACTTTCCTTCTTTATTATGTTTCTAAGAGATCAGATAGGAGAGCAACTGGTTCTCTTTTCAAACCTGATCGTGCCTAAGAAACCATTTTTATTGTCCCTTATATTGCAGTCCCTCTTACTTTCCATTTTCCTAAAAAGCATATTTGTACACATGATGGATTGTAATAATATTGCCACTTTTTTATTTGTGCGCCTTTTCCCATGGTGGCTTAACAGTTTTAGCCTCTATTTTTCTTCCCATTCAAATTCAGTGCTCTTTTAGCCTAAATATCTAGTGAAAGAGGTGTCAAATTAATGCTTTAGCTGGAATATGATCAAGACTTCTTTAACTATGTACAAATTAGAGTGTGTGAAGATTCAAGACTCAGCATTGCTTTCTAATAAGCACTCAATAAATCTAGTAGAAATACAAGCTTTTATCAACTTAACACTTCTAAGATACTAGATCTAGAGATCTAATAATGTATAGTTCTAGATCTAGTTGGATACTTCGTAAGATTGAGATGAAGATCAATCTTTGAATTATTAATATATTTTGAAAGGAAGCAGTAACAAGAACTACCCGACCAAAAAAAAAAAAATCACTCAGATATAAATAGAGTAAAATGTGCCACATCTCTTGCTGAGTAGACTGGTACAGCAGTAATGTTTTATTTTTTTATTTCCTGGGCTCCTGACTGACATGCATTGTTTGCAAGAACAAAATGTGTACTATTTTAAAAATGAATTTCATATTTCATTGCCAAAGTGTGTTATACTTCAAATGAAGTTCTTGCATTAGAAAAAGTTAATCAAATTTGACTTTGCAGAAGTAATACATACCAACAATTCTTGACTATATGAGTGAGTTTTTGCACAAACAAATCATTCCTATTAATTTTAATTAATTTTTTACAATGGGAAAGCTGATGTAGTTGCTATGGATTCATTGTGAATTACATCTCTGAAACACACACAAGTATAACAACATAAGGACAAAGGTAGAAGAAAGTGAGGACTGCAAGTTTTTAGAAGAGAACAAGCTTTCATTTCACGCTAAAAAGTACCAAATTGCAACAAATTTCAAATTGGTTGTGATACAACAAAAATGACAATAAACTAATTAACTGTTAATAGACAGGGATGCTACCACAGTAGGCTGACTTTCCCATCCAGATGTGTTTAAAGACCTGTGATCCAGGGTAACCTGAACCCTGTGCATAAGGCCTGGCACCACAACTTAATGGTTCTTTAGCATTCTATCTATGAACTGCTATGAAAGAAATGAAAATTAAGCAAGCTGAAACAAGAAAATAGTATTTATTGACTGTCTGCAAAGAAGCTTTTAGTTAAGAGTCTATGCAGGTTTACAAAACCATTTTAAAATGGATGGATTGATGCAAGTAAATTTTTGTGGGCTCTTTCTTTACACATGATCTTTGATATTACTGATTGTTTTTCCTTCTATAGTGAGTAATTTATATTAATAATTTTAACTAATTGCCACAAACTATTTTTCTGTTTAATAGACTCCATCTTACATAAAATACATTATATTCAATACCAGGTAACCATTATTGATACAGACAGAGGAGCTGTTTGTGTAGCAATGACACATGCACATATAACAACCTTTGGAGGCAGGCACTATGATCAGCCGTTTCAGGGAGAATTTATCCTTTATGAAAACAAAATTCTTCAATATGAAGTAAGTTTGGTCAGATTTTTTTATTTATTTCTAAAAAGACTACCTACATTTTCACCACTGATATGAAAAGCATTATTTTTCCATATACAATGAAATATTGGGAAATAAGATATTTCTATATCACATTCAACAGCTCAATTTCACTCATGCTTTTGCTAAAATAATATGATCTAAAGAGATAAGAGGAGTGCAAGTGGGCTCACTCAAAAAAAAAAAATAAAGTAAAAAGTTCCCTAAAAATGCTCTTCATGATTATGATCCCACAATCAATTTCACATGTTTTTAAGTTGATGATATGTTTTTACAATATTGTAATGAAAAAAGTTATCACGTCCAATTATGTTTAAATCAACTATATTGTTCTAGCCACGACATATTTTCATATTCTTTGATAAACAGGTTCCACATTGTTCATTGCTTTGTTAACACAAATGTAGTCCTGTTCAAGTCGTTTTTCTAACCAATTACTGTTTATGATAGGTAAGAGCCTTCTACCAAAGTTGTGGGGATGGTAAAGAGGCTAAGAGCTCAGAACCCTGTGCTTGCTCTGTAGCTGTGAGATCTGATGATGATGTTATTATTATTGACCGCTGCAGTAGTTTTGCAAAAGCTGAACCAAGGTTATTGAAGGTGAAGTTTTATCAGAAGGGAATGCTTTCTACTGCAACAAGTGTGACACGAAATGGCGGAGGGCTTGTTTATGAGGTATAATTATAAAGAAAATAAAAATCAAATTATTTCTTTTGTTTCTTTTGTATGTAATGTTTTGAACGAAGCCTAAAACATCTTTGGAGAATAAATAAATGTGGACTTTGATATAAAATAAAAATTTAACATTGCATTTTAAAAATAATGAACCTAACAATCAACACATGAATCAACTCTCGACACCTTTGCTAGTGCCAGAATATCTATTAATCTCAACATACTTTAGAACATTTTAAAGTTAATAAAGGCACATTAATGATAGCCAGGAAAAATGTTCCCTTTTAAATATTTCAGAAAATTATAGTAAGGCACATCTGGCTCTTTTTTGATAGACTATAGACTTCATGATAATTTTGTGTCTACTATTTTTTATGAACATAAATTATGACTTTCGTTCCTGCAGATCACATTGCCTTCTGGAACAGTGACCCAGGTGCAAGTTAAAGAAGATCATTTAAATGTCCTTATACAGGCATCAGGAACAGACTTAAATAACACAAGAGGTAGCATTAATCAAGACAAATACCCTATAATTGTGTTTTAACCAGTTATAACAATGGTCTATGTTAGTATTTAGGTTGTGTTGTACATGTACCAAAATCATTATTGCACATTGCATTTCATAGTGTTTTTTAATTTTTCAAACAATAACAAATAAATAAGATGCCGAATAGAACACTTAGTTAGAGCACACAGGGGTGCTCTGATGTGACAACCTATATTTTTTTTGGTGCTCAAATATTTTAGTTTTTTATCAATAGCTATGTTAAGAATGTAATCATTTATAAAGGCAAGACTATAGGCATGCAAAGCTGTTACACTTACGCATATGATCTGTTTTCAGTACTTGAGAAAAAGTTCAGTAAACATTGCACATTGGCACTGTTAAAGATAGATAAATAAACCTAGTTTCTCTTCAAAGAGCATATAGTTCAGTATTTTTTAGTATATTTTTTTTTATTAACATTGTTGTTCCTTCTTCACTCTCTAGCTTAGAGTTAAGTTTATTATGAACCACAAAGTTTTATCTTTTACAAGGAATGTAAGAAATGGCATTAAGCAAAGTGAATTCTTACGGTTTTTTTTTTTTAGCTTTTTCTTTTTTTTTTCTGCTTTAGAGCAAAAACTTAATCCAATCAAATATTTACAATCAGGTCTGTGTGGTTCCCACAATGGAAACAATGATGTTATTCTTGTGAAAAGAGATGGTACAGAATACTCTAGACCTGGGCAAAGACCAGATGAATTTTCCCTATCTTGGAGGTTGGTATCTATGGAAAGTACAACTTCCACTGAAGAGCAACATTTTAGTCTGTTGTAATTCTTTTCAAGATTTAAACATTATTTATCTGCATCATAAAAATGTAAAGCTTTACACTATTTTTATTCTATTGAAAAAAATCTTTCTATAAAAATTATGTTTTCCATAAACACTTTTTGTAGTTTGGATAGGCTTTTTTGTCATTTCAATGAACTTCCTGCAATTTTTTTATTCAATCCAAACTTTTATACTCAGGGTGCAACCTGGTGAAAGCATCTATTCAGGATACTGCAACTCCAGTGTTGCCACCCAAGACGGAGGAGCAGAGCTTTTGTGTCAATGTGTTGGTAGCAGTAATGGCACCTGCAAGGCCAGATCTGACCTCTCTGCATGCCCCATCCAGTCAAGAAAGCTCTCTTACTCTTCAGGTAATCTTTACCAAACATATATTAAAATTTTACCTCTGTGGTTATTATTATTTACATCCTTTTGGTTACTTGATATTGTAAACTTTTCAGCCTGGTAAATATTATTCGTAATAGTATTATTAATAGAGTGAGCAACGCTCAGCATTATACAAAGATCTTTAGGAATTTTACCAATATTTATTAAATCTTTGTAAATAATTTTTAAACCAAAAGTCAATTGACTGAGTCAGAAGCAGATAAAATAATTAGTATTTAAGTTATATTTTCAAAGATGGCTCGTAAATGATTGCATCCAGATTTTTTTGGGTAGCCTGCCAGAATTAAGACTTCCATTTTGCATTCTCGCTCACAGCATTAGTATGAACGGTTTCAGAGAAAAGCTTCAAGCTATGAGCGTGGGAATGGATGCAAAGAGTTAAAATTAATAGATAAACATTGAAACATTTTATGATTGAAGTTTCATTTTTATCAGAAAACTTTGTGGCTTCTTTTAGCAAAATCTGACTTAACTCTTTCACTGTGCTTATTACAATATAACAGCCAATTTTTTTTCTAAGTATATAGCCTTTAAAAAACTTTAAATATAGCGATTTTTCATAGGTGTAACATTTTTCCAAGTGAAAATATGTCTTTTTGCTTTGAGTTCTCATTGATAATTTCAAATTTCCTTTCAAAACCACCTTGGACAATGGACTGATTCAAGAAAAGATATTAGATGCATGACCTTACTTTTTTATTTGCATAACTTATTTGTGAAGAATAAAGCATCTTACATTGTGCATTATACCTTAAGTTTAAACAGATTAATGTTGTGTAGCTACACCTTATGTATATTGATCATGTAGCTTTTCCAACACTTTTTTGTGCTATTCTGCACACTCAGGATATAACCAGATTAATGTTGTGTAGCTGCACCTTATGTATATTGATCATGTAGCTTTTCCAACACTTTTTTGTGCTATTCTGCACACTCAGGATGACTAGAAACCCCAACTAGCATTGCTTATTAAAATGAATGAAGTAATAACATTTTTGATTGAGATTCAATCTTCATCTCCAATGTATGTTTTTCCTCTTGAAGTGCTTAGATAATTACTAACATATATAGCTAATCAAACTATTTGGCATCTTGCTTGTAGGTGATGATATTACTGATGAACTCCAAAAAAGAGCAAGTGTGCCTTTGTGTGACAATGATAAATCTTATTTTGAATATGATGCCCAGAAGATTGTCCAGGTTGGTACTAATGTTTTTATTGTAAATTTCTCAAAAACCTCAGCACATCTCGTAGACAGTATTTTCTAAGGAAGTAATTAGGATACTTTGTATAAGCACAATGGTTGTAACTTCTTTTGGCACTATGAACTATGAAATGTGCAATTTATTTTGTGCACTAGGTGCCTTGTTAATGGGGAAAAACATAATTATTAATTGTTATTTTGATCAAATGATAGGCATGCATTATTTTATCTGATCACCTCTTTGTCAGATGGATTAATGAGTCCTTTTCAAAGATATTTAATAAATAATGGAACAAAAATATTGAGAATGCCTATGTGGTTATTGCTGTAGTTACAGATCGGATGAGTGAGGAAGGAGGGGTGGGGTGGGGCAAGAGTGGGTTTGGAAGGAAGAGGGAGAAGGGGGGGGGGAGAGAGAGAGAGACTCATTGTTTAACACATATTTAATTTTCAGTTCATAGAAAGGTAATACAAGGTTCTAATTTGACCATGCTGTTTACTCTGATTTATTCGCATAAGCACTTGTATTAAATTAAATTCTTCATACTTTTGCCACTATATTACTTAACTCTTTCAGGTGTTTTTAATCGCCATCACAGAGTTTCATCTGGTTTAAGAAGTTGTATGATTTGCACATTTTCAACATCGAGCGCTGAATTCAGTTAGATGAAATCTAATTTTAAATCGCTTTGTATTCCGTGCCTCTTTTAACACAGTATAAAAATAATGTACATTGAATTTCTATGCAACATAAGGAATGGCCAAATTGGCGTCCAATGTACGTGGACTAGGCATCTTGTCACAAAAAAATCAGCCATACTGCATACATTATTTGTCAGGATTATCTTTGGATATCATTAAAACAATTAGAAGAAGACAGTGTTAAAATATGATTTAATTTTTTATTCTTCATGTAATTAAAAAGGTTTCTTGTCCCCTTCCATTTAATTTCTGTTTCTAAAAATTCATGCTAGTTGATAATTATTGGCAAATATACTTCTCTCAAAATTAATCTAATTTTTATCTATTACATAATAAAGCAGCAGCTAGGCATGAAACTATTTAAAATTAAGAAATTTTTCAAAAGTCTTGAATTTAGCTTTTGATGGAATTTTTAAAGGTGTTGAAAAGAAAGTTGCTAATTTGTAATTGCTTGTTATTCATTAGTTATCACTGGAATTTTATTCTAATTTGTTTTGATCAAACAAAAAAAAATAACATTTTTTTGATACAGGTTTTTCTTTTTGTGAATCAAATTTTGAAATTTATAAAGAAAAAAAAAGATTGAAAACTTTAAATACATTTTTGATTTATCATGACAGACTTCATGGCCTACTGCTTCAAATTTAACAAGTGACGAAGCTACAAAATCATGTAACTTAGCATTTACAAACAACCCTGTTTTACAACCGCGATGTCTACAAATACTGTCAGAAGAAGTTGCAGACCTCATCGATATATGTGTGAAAGATATTCAGGTATGTTTTGGAATTTTAGATTTGGTGAGCCTGAAATAAAAAAACCAAACCTGCTATATTACTGTTGAGACGATTGCTATAAAATAACATTTTAAACTGTTTTAAACTTATTTCACATGGTGATAAGAGCTTTGAAATAATTTAACTTTCTATGCATATGGCCATTTATCCTTGTTGCTTCATATAAGCAGCACATTTCACCTTATTCCTTTAAAAACATTCAAATTGTATCTCAAATACATTAGATACATTTCTTTGAAAGATTTATTGTCATTTACCTTAATCCAAAATTCGAATTAAAGAGACTTATTAACATTCTCTAGCTTTTTATTTTAAATGACTTTTTTTCTGATCCAGGTGTCAGACAACCCCTCATGGTCGGAAGCCTCAATGGTATCTGTGGCTGTCTCATTGTGCTATTTCAAAGCTCAAACTGATATGAGCTATTGGGACAACTCCACTGGACGTCTTGAACCTAATCAATCTCTCTTGGACGATGTCTGCTTTAGCCAGTGCTCAAACTCTGGCAACTGCTCTCAAGGTTGGAGTTAATTTAAATTAGTTTTATAGTAATATCACAAAATTAAATTCAGTCTATCACTGGCGTGCAGAGAGCCATTAACTCTATAAAAACTTCTGTCGGGAGCTCAGAGAATGTTAAAGTTACCTGAAAGGAACACTATCTTTGTATCCAAAAGTTAAGATATAGATATATTCTAGTAGCATTTGATTTAATCTGAATTGTATTGAGATTTCATTGTTTGAAAAAAAAAATCTTCTAACAGAGTATGAGAGAAGCACAAGGTTTAATAGCAGATTCTTATCTGTAGTAATTATAATTAAAAGCTTTTTATTATGTAAACCTAACCATGCTTTTCTTTTCCATCACCCTTGCAGGACTTTGCACCTGCGTTAATAGCAGTATTGGCGGAGCAGACTGCTCTATTGATGTTGCTGAGTCCCCCAAGATCTACTACCTTCAAAATTCTGGTCTATGTGACATCACTCAATTTAATTGTGATCAAGTTTTTGTCACAGGAGCTACTTTTGCCTTCTCTGAATCACTCACATGTTATTTGCAACCTATTCAGGTAGTTGCAACATCAATTTCTTCGGTCTGAGGTAGAATTGAACCTTTATGTGCTATTTATTTTTTCCACATGAAAATTAATTGTTGAAAAATATTGTTGTCTTTTGCAAGAAGTATTATCTTTCACCTGATAGATATATGCATGACATATGTTTGGAGTTCTATTGCTAAAAAATTAACCTCTTATTTATAGCATTTATTCTGTTAAAATTTAGTTAGTTTATATTGCTTTATTGAATCATTTACATTGACTGTGCTGGCAAAAAACCAAGGTGAAATTTCATCCTAATTATATCATCTTTTGATATTTTTCTTACAGGTACTAGAAAATGAAGTTAGATCTACAGGACAACCTTTGGTCACTGAGGCTGATTATTTCTCTTTCAACGAAGTGACGTGCCCTCTACCTTCAGCTGGCAGCTACAGAGTACAAGTTAGTAACAACAACAGTTCATTCAGTGAGACAGCAATATTCACTCTGTATCATCCACGTTGTCACACATGCAGCAGCAGTGGAGTCTGTACTCTCACAGTAAGTTCAAATTAATTAATTTCTGAAATGTCTGCTTTCTCACAAGGTGAAAGGTTTCAAGCAAATAGAACTAAGTAACAGCCAAATTGTTACAATTAGGTGCATGCATTTATACCTTCAAAATACAACAGGTAAACCCTCTTGCTAGCTAGCAGTAAAGGATATGCATTGTGAAGCTGAAGAACGACATACGTATGAAAAAATCATGGTCTTTTTTAAGATAAAGACCTTTCAATATCAAGCAAATGTCCTATGAACTTTGCATTCTTAGGGAACAATGATAACGTGCTACTCAAACTCTGGATCATCTCTTTAACTTTTGTTTTACTAGGATCTCCAGTGTGATCCTCCCAGTTCCTTAATGAGAGCAGTCCTCTAAATCCCCCATAAAGATTTTCCTGACTAGATTTTGCGCATAAGTTCTGGCTTATTACTTTTGATGCCTGTTTATGTTTTTTATTCAACTGTCAGTGGCCCAATTTTAATTATTGTCTGATTGTATAAAAGTCACTCTCACTTCTTTTGTACTGATAAAAAGTATATTAACTTGTCTTGCTACATTTCTCATTTGGTATTTAATATTGAAAATGAACTATTTCTTTACTTCCCCAATCTTTTAAATTTTCACTTTTCACTAATGGGAAACCTATAAATTTCTCAAAAAGTGCTTAGAGGTGTCCTGATTGGCAGGAATTCATACGTTGCCCATTATTTAAATGTACATGATAATGAATGCTTGAAAGGATCGTTAAGTGGATACAATTTTTTCAAAATTAGCTATTTTAATTGCTTATTAGTATTATTGATGCACTTTATCATTTGGTACAAAAGCTTTCTTTATAGCTGATTTCATATCAAGCCCCATGTTGATAATTTATCAAATACCTTATCACTTTGATTGCATGATCCTTTCTTTGGAAGTCATTTTTAAAGAGCTAAATATTCCTAAATAATAGATGCATTCTCTTTCGAAAGTAGATCAAATTGAAATCGAGAACAAAAGCCCTCAATCTTTATATTCTCTGAAGAGATTTATCTAGACAACACCATGATTATGCCATTGTTCTAATCTGTGCTTATTATTGATGCTTTTATGTCTTACTGGAAAGATTTGTCATACTCTTCAATGTATTCTTAGATATATATATATAATAAGGGGAATTACAGGAGGAATAAAGCGATTATGAAAACTATTAACTATGAAATACTATTATCGTTGTTTTATCAATAAACCAAAGGTACTTATCCCACATATAACATTTTTACAAATTCTTCCTTATCTCCCATCATCCTCCTTCATGTCATCATTGTCATAAATTGTAGTCTTTGTCCTCCTCCTCCTTCTTCTTCTCTAATCATCAAAACAATAACATAAAAAAAAGTGATAACACTTCTTTCATTTGGAAAATGTTTTGCATTCTTCAGAATACAGAAAACTTTATTCAAAAAGAATCATTATCAAAATTCTGATAAAAACATTTTTAAAAATTTTGAGGTTAGCAGTGCCTCAGTTTTTTTTTTTGTAATGATATTTTCTTTTCTCTCAAATTCCTTTACAATTTTGTTTTGTTTTAAAATCTTGTATGATAGGACATAATGATGAGAATAATTTTTCAAGGCAGGATTGAATTTTTTGTCTTTGATGTTATAATATTGATAACAAAAACCAAAGTGCTGAACTATGAGTGGTTCTTCTAGGTTTATATAAAACAATGGAAAGCATCACTTTCATTTCATATCAAAATGTCTAGAATTTCATGGTAACGATTTCTTGTTCTCCTGGGGAGTGAAATAGCTCTACAGGGACATATTCAGGACATTAAAACTGTTCAGCTGGAATGATTTGGTAGTTTCTTTCAACCTAAAAAATTTATTGAAATTAATAGCCTCTGCCAATTCTCTAATTGCAAGCATGAATGTTTGTATGCTCAAACAATTATCTCAAGCCCTTTTTTCTTTATTTAATAGGTATGGTAGGTCTTGAAGTAAAAGGCAGCAAACCAACTCATGCAGTTTTTGTTGCAAAGTCAAACATACAAAGATATAGGCTGCATTCTCTTCGTGTGACAAATCTACAAATTATTATTTTCATTTATGAAATCAAATGTGAAGATGTATAATTTCATATTTCAGTATGAAAGCTGTTTTATCAACAACAATTGCTACATTTATGGAGAAGAAAATCCATCAAATAGCTCTTTGGTATGTGACAGCTATGCATCTTATGATTCTTGGACTGTCAAAAAAGGTATGTTGCAATTGGCAATCAAAATTTCATTTAAAAATAATTTTGTTTGATACCATTAATATCTTTGTCTTTTTGTTCCTGCTGATTGATTTGATTGGAAAATCTCAACTCATATTAACGAGTTAAGAGTTTACTCATAAGCTTAAGTATCTTAGTTTATGTAGTATTTATTTTAGTTTAGAGTGGAATAAAGAAACCCTGAGAATAATTTGAAACTGTTAAAAGATGAAAATCATTTGGTATTTTTTATGAATATTTGCATTTTCCACCACTTATCAGATTACCCCTATGTGCGAGGTGTTCCAAGGCTCACCTTCTCGTACAGTGAAGTAACTGGAATAGCCAAATTTCAGTGTCAGTTTTCTATACCAGAAAGACTTGAGGTGTCATATCTTATCAACTGGAAGCACCAGGATGAAAGTGTAACAAAGGTTATTGTAAATGAAACAGCCTCCAATTTCACCTCTGTCTTTATCAGCGTGGAAGAAATAAGAGGTTTTGCCTTTGGCTCAAAGGTAAATTCTAACATTTTTGTGGTCAATTAAAATTCTTAGTAGATGCTCTAAACTAATGGGTTAGAAACCAAATCATAATGTTGAAGAAAATTTAATTTGCTTGCTCGGCTATTTTCACCTTTTTTTTTTACTTGCAATACCCTTCAAATTAACATTTATTATAATAAAATCCTTGAACAGCATAAACAGTTATGCATAGTTTATCAAGAAAGGTAATTTTATATGTCTTATTTGATTTCCTTGATTACATTTATACCTTTAATACATTGATGTGAAGATCTGACATTGCTTTTTGACTTTCAAGATGGTTACAATATCATATAATAACTATGTATGACATGCAATTTTCAGGTTTCTTGCATGTTGACAGCATGTTTCTCAGACAATTGCAATTCAACAGAGAGCCCTGCAGAGGAAAGCAATGAATTTGTAGCTAACATCACCGTGAGTGAATTTTAAAATAAATATTTTTTTGAACAATTGAGATGTCCAGACACATTTTTTTTAAACCAGTCATTTCAGACAATTATTTGAGCGTGAAATGCTCAAGTCTTTAAAAAGCGTCTTATTTGATGCAGGAATTTTGGAAGGACCAAGAAATGCAACAGTCTGATTTTAGAATTGAGTGCAATGTTCCATAAAGTCTTGAGCTGTGACAATGCACCAATTGTTTAAGTAATCCTGGACATTTTGTTTTATTTAATCTCCCATCTATTTCCTAAGTGTAAAAAAGCTGTCTAATGTCCAAGCTGGTTTCATTGATTTTGGTGATGATCAGTGCAGCCTCTTCTGCACTGATATCCATGTCATAGCTGTTGATGCCCTTTCTTGAAGAATGACAAGCTAAATGTTAGGGACTATGGGGTGGCTAAAGGGTTTACTCTAAGGAAGTGTATTTAACTTTATAAAGATAAACCTAATATGTTTTAGTTCAAGAATGAATTAACCAAAAGGAAATATGAATAAACAAGGACATGATAATGGGAATACTAATAATAAAGATAATAACAATAATAGCAATAATAATAATAATAATAATAATAATAATAATAATAATAATAATAATAATAATAATAATAATAATAATAATAATGCTTAACTATAAACAGAATGGTATAAACAAGAAAAGAAAGACTAGAATAAAGTGTCTAAGGTGTAACATGTTTTAGCCGTCAGGCTGATGAGGCTGGTGATGTCGAGATCAAATAAATTCCCAAGGAGTTGGCCAAGCCACAAATGTGAAAGTAGGAATAAATTCATCAAAAGATAACCACAACAAGAAGACTCACAGCAGTGGTATAGTAACAGCAGTAAGAGGGCTGGCAGCAATATACAAGCTGACCACAGCATGAGATGGGATGAGCTGAGCACAGCGATGAGTTTGAGCTGATCCTATCAAGAGGTTGAGCTGGACACAAGTAGCAGCACTCAAGGGCTCGTCGTATTATCATGGCTGAGAGCCCTGAAACATTATGACTTTTATCCTGGATATTCATATGGAAAAACTCTAGTTAGAACTTTGATGGATCTAACTAAGCTGTGTGATCTTAACTCTTAGAATACGGAGGCAAAATCTATGTTTTTGCAAAGCTAATTTTGAGTCCAAATTTGGGGCTGCATAGGTGATACATTTTGCACCATACCTTTATTAAAAATTATTCAATTCTCACAAAATACATATCAAAATAAAGGGCTTTAAGAGGGTTTTACAGCCATTATGAAATCACACATTTATTTTAATTTGGTATGCGTGTTTGGTATTATCTTTGGATCTTGCTTCTTTTGAAAGTGTAGGTCTAGATCTAGACCTTTCATAATGATTTTTCACTATCATTGGTGTCTGAATGAGAACTAATTCAAGAACTAGAGTTGAATTCATCACAATCTATCCACCTTCTGATTGTTTTTTGCCCTTCAGAGCTTGTATAGAGCTGAGGGCTATTCTTAATGCTTACCACGATGAAATGTTCACAACAACAGGCTAGCAATGATTTAAACAATACAAAAGAAAAACAGCTACGACTAAAAATGCCCTCAATGCGGAAAAAAGCTCCAAACTGAAAGCCAATGATAACATCCCATTTCTATAAGTTGGGTTGGTTTTTATTGAATAAGGATTGGATTAGAATATGTTAGTCTGTGTGCCACACTGTGTGGGGAGTTGTAAAAATGGTACTTTTCACCAGGCAAGCACAGTGTAGCTAGCCGGATACAAAGAGTTAAGGTCTAGAATATGGAAAACCCTTTGAGCTATAAATTGAAGTGCATCAAATTATATCTCGGTAGTAGAGGACTAGAGAGAAGTTACATGATCTAACTTCATCCAGGAAAGATCATAAATGAATGCCACACCAAAAAGCAAAATAGTTTATTAAAATCCACACAATGGGACACAGAGCACAGGACAATACAGAATTCTATAAAAAGGTATTCCACTGGCTGGAACTGAAAAATCTTTACCCTCAAATGATAAAATTTAACCCTATGGCTGCTACATGTTTTCCACACCCTCTCCTCCCTTGTGCTAAAGATTTTCTAATGAGTGCATCAGAATATGGGTATCTTGCTACAAACAGTGTTGAAGTAGAAAAAAATGACAAAGTTTTGAACCTTGCCCAAAAACTAACATAAATGGCTGAATTATGTTGCGACATCAAAGAGACAAATAGGGTTATGATATGGAGGTACCTAGTATGTCTACAGGGCACAAGGACTCTCTATTTGGAGGACGTACATATTATGTATACAGCACAGCCAAAGGGTTAAGGCTCTTAAACTACTGACACTAATTTGAGATGTTATGCAAATCTCATTAACCATGGTAAAAACTAGTTTTAACCTGCCTCGATTGGGAGCAAAAAAATCTACTAACTATAAACTGAAATGTCTTCGTTCAATAAGGTGGTGAAATTTGCCTTAAATAAAGGTATAAAGGCTTTTCAAGAGGTTGTCAGTAACCATAACCCAACCACATGCACACCTGTTTACTCTAAGCAAAACTTATGTAAAAGTATGAATCTTCATGCTAGCTTGATAAGCATAGAATAAAACAATAATTGAGTTAACGCAAGTTTGACCATTCCCTTACACAAGACCAGTTCCTGCCATGTTTTCAATTGATGCCTCACAATCTTTTAAACCATCCTGTTTGTTTATTTTTGTCACGGAAGATGTTAAACAGAGGAGGCAAGCAGAGCATTTTTTCTTAAAGCATTTTTCTTAATTTTCAAAGAGGTAAATGGTTTTGGTTTCTTTTCTGAAAAGGTCTCTATTACTCTAATCAAGTTAACATAGATGTTCTATCATTTAATTTTGGATTAGAGAGTTGCATGCCTTTCTGTATGAAATGCTTTCATGAAATCCACATATACATAGAAGATATCCCCCTCAAGTCTAAAGGTATCTCTTGCACAGTATTTTTATGTTGAAACCTGTTCAGTTGTACTGCCTCCAAGTTCAGAACTGGTCTTTTGATACCTGAACCTGCCAAGTGCGATTATTTGGGTTGCATTAATAGTGGCAATGGTTTGAAAACTTTATTGTGAATTTGACTTTCTTGATAAAAACATCTGCATCCAAATAGTGGACCATTCTTATCTTCGCCAAAACTTATACAGCACATGTTGGAAAAGACAGCAGTCTTGTCTCTCTGGCTCCAATTAAGATTATGTCTCAGCGTTTTTCCTTTGCACAAGTGATTTTACTGCTGTGTATACTTCCTGAAAAATTAGAATTAGTTTTGATCAATGACAAGCTTATAGCACACAAAATATAAACATTTGAGTAGTCGGATTATTTAGATATAAGGAAAGGTAATGCAATTGTGTGCTTTTGTCTCCTTTTCATTTTAAGGTGTATAGAGATATTTAAAAAAATAAAAACCTGTTTTTCAATAAAATAAAACCATTTTATCCATAGGTTGTTGGTAATACTGTCAAAGTTGTAGAGGGAGAGGGACCAGGATACATCCAAGTGAAATCCAGTGTTCCACCACATCTTTTGTGTACCATGTTTGACTCAGGCAGCATGTCAAATGACACAGCAAATTTCAGTAATCTTGTCAATGAAACTATGAACAGTAATACAACCATGTTCAGCAGCAACTTTTACTTGAATCTGTGCCAAGTGATAGTTTCTGTCAGGTTCATCAGACATCCAGGCGATAATTGTCCCTTTAGTGCAGAGCTCAGGCGCCAACTCATCTTTCCTCAATATATGATGGATTATGATCAAATTTGTGAGTAAAGACATTTTTTTAAGTGACAAGGTTTATATATCTGTTAATATAAAAGGCATTCCTTAGTTAATTTATGCTTTAAATGATTGGAAAATGAAAGAAAATATTTAGCATTGTATAAATTAACAATATGATGTGAGTCATTTTTTTTAGTTTCTTGCTATGATATATGGCTATGTAATGAGCTAATTCACTGAACTCACGTTAAATTTAAGAATACTGTTTAAGGATTAAATCCAGCAGTTATGAAAAGAAAACTTTTGTAAATTCAGGAGATAGAATCAAACCTATTAAATCAATTTCAGACAAGAGTGACTGTGGTGTACCATTTAGAACTTGGCCAGAAGCAGTCAGTATTCCCATATTAGCTGCTGTTGACACCCTTGTTGATGGAGACATCACCAGAACAGTTGAAGTCATTGCCAACATTGAATACAATAAGACTGTGGATAAAGTGCAAGTAGTTGGTGAAAAGCAGGTAAATATATATGATTGAAAAATTATTACATATTTATAGACTTTTTTAAATTAAGTGTTTATTTGTCAATTTACCCTTTGTCTTGAATTCTCTGCATATTTAATCATACAAAACGATAACATAAATCCGAACATAACAATTTCTGCCATATGTAATATATCATTTGCAGTATGCAGGTGTTGAAAATTTGTGTGCAGGCCAAAAAAATTCTTTATCATTGGCAAAATAAAAAAAAAAGATGCAGGTTCCAAAGTCTAGCAAAGACTTCCTTGCAGCTTTACTAAGGGTAAAAATGAGATTAAGCACTTCCAGTGTCAATATCTTGGAAGCTTTAAAACACTGATTTACAAAAGTTCTAATAATAGTTTTATTCCACTGCGTTTCACATTTGGATTCACTTGCCTTGCACAAAAATATACTCTAGATTGTTTTTCGTGTCCAAATAATGTTTTATGTCATCTTCGTTGTAATTTTTCAGGTTGAAGTGATAGATAGGGACACTCCAAGCCTATGCAAATCTATAAATGACCCTCACATTACTGCATTTGATGGAAAGTATGTATAAATTTCAGAACTATTAAGAGAATTCATTGTCTTTTAAATATGATAAGTGATATATTTCGAAGTTCAATTTTAAAAATGCAGCACTTAAGAGTAGATTTATTTTTCATTTTTATTATTATTTCAAAACGTGTCAAAAGTTCACTTTAGATCGTTATTTTCTTTTTTCTCTTTTTTTTCAATGTTAACCAGGGAAAAACTAATTATTACTAGTTCTGAGTGAAAAAACAGCAACATGAAACTCTTTTGAACTGGGTGAAAAACATGTGATAGCATCACATGATTTTTTTTAAACCATCAAAATACAAAATAACTATTAAAATTTTTCTAATCTTTAATTTAGTAGAAGAATGCATATGAGGCTATACTAGATCGTATTTAATACAATACGTTAGCCTTGACTTATTTAAAGTTAAAGGTATAACTACTGGAAAGTAAGCAATAAAGACATAAGCACTCATACACTGATAAATCAATCAGTAATTCGGAAGAGTAGATTTGCAAGTTTGTTTGCCCCACCCCTATCAATGTGCATTGTATAACTGCATCTTTCAAGGTTTGTTTCATAAAAACCCTTTAGCTCATGTCATGTGCCTAGAGATGATCACCCTGACATTAGGCAATAAAGAAACGTCTGCCTTGATTTTACTTATTTCATGTATGAAAGCTTTAAAAACAATGGTCATGTGAATGTAATGATGATGGGTATCTGTTCATCTTTATCATTATGTGACTGCATATGCTAATTATCTCTTTTATGTATGATATCTAAAGAATGTTGCACATAAAAACATCCCTATAATGTGCTATTTTGTGAATAAAAAGATATAGAATGCTTGGAAGAATCAAGAAAAAAGATAGAGCCATTTGGCAGTAAGTCAAAAGAAAGTTCTTACACCTTATTACAAAGATGAAATAATTATTATAGTTATAATGTGATGATGATAATAAAGACATGAAAGTGTATTCCGGTTCAAATTGATATGCATTTTTTTCTTTCCCTTTTTATTCAAATTCAGGAAATATGATGTATTTTTGGAAGGTGAATTTGTGTTATGGAGACATACATCAATGAAATACGAGGTATGCACTAAACAGGAGTTAAATCGCTATTAAACTGTTCACAATACAATAGATTGTAGTCATCATGTTTTGTTGCGATCAGAGAACAATATCTGTTTATCCTTTACAGCATTCTTGTTTTCCTAACCATTACTGCTAATTAGATGATCACAAAGGATGACCCTCTTATTTTACTTCCGACCATTCTTTTTTCATCCCTTTGATCTATATTACTCCCTTGCATTCATGGCTTTTGACACTGTTACACCTGCTACCATTATTGCAACTATTGAATCACTATAAATTCAACTGTTTCTAATGGTTTTACTGCTACAATCCCTTTTTCACCACATCATCAAAGCAAAATGTAGTGATTAATTGAAAGTTCTGCAGTTTGTCTTTTTAAATGATTTGAAGTTTTGACGAATTGATCAGATATTTATTTTGACCTATCAGGGGATTGAAGTTCTATTCAATTGAATTTCTCCTGAAAATATTAAAACATGGAATATCTTGTCATTTTTAGTGATGCCTTAGTGGAAAGAAAAGATAACTTTTTGAGAAAGCAATGATAATGTTCATTTTATTTACTCATGCCATCCTCTCTACTTGTCTCACAACAGGTTCGCAGCTTCTTTAGGCGTTGTGGCAACAATGGAGCATCTTGTAATTGTGCTGTCACTGTTCGTGCACTAGATGACATTGTACTTCTAGATGTGTGTGGTCCATCACGTAACGAGGCATCTTCTGCATTTGCGGTCACTCTATATCGCAATGGTCATCTGACCAGGAATCTTCGTATAAAGGAATTTTTAGAGGGCAGAAAATACAAGGTGAGTATTGAATTTACTCCTTTGCATTTATATTGAGAAAGTCAACTTGAGCAAAAACTGCTTTGGCTTTACAGTCGTCAGGAGAGTAAAAGATTTGAATGATTTTATGGCCTGTTTTAGAATTCAGGGATGAGAATTCTCCTCCTATAGACTGAAATGCTCCCTTTTTGAGTCCAGTTTATTCCTTATCTAAGTTCAATGTATTTTTTAAATTATTTTCGTTTGTTTTTCGTGAAAGTCTAACTTCCCCCTTTTTCAAGACTTTAAGATTTTTAATGGTTAGCAGTTTTCATCCTTGAAGCAGGGCACACAAAAAATATAGGAAAATGCTTCCAAATGGCTTATTTGCACCCTAGTGAAAGAGTTTTCATCTGAACATCTCCATGGACCTTCTAGATTGTGAATTCTGAAGGATTCTGAATTGACACTTGCAGCTGTTCTTTTCCTCTCTGAAGGTTACTTTCAGACTTGGCTTTTAATGTCTTTTTCAGGTGATTTTACCGACTGGGACAGAAGTGAAAGTCATCACTCGAGGAAAATACCTTAATGTTTGGGTTCAAGCATCTGCTAGTGATTTCAACAGATCCATGGGTGAGCTACCTTTTAATAGCATTCTATTTTTGTTTTTTTGTTTCTTTAGCATTTTATTTAACAAAACCTTTTGCAGTTTCCATGTATTATTCTTACATTTATTTGATATGAAAAAAAAACAACCAAAAAAACATATTGA
>JAWDGP010002185.1:307500-357500 GCA_033675545.1 Elysia crispata | reverse complement strand
ATCTGAGACAGATATATGAATGAATATTTATGACACAAATAGAGCTTGAAAACATCATTTTGATACTGTGTATATTTCTCAGAGTGAACACTAGCCAGTCCCATTACCGTGGTGTTTGTTCTGGAGAATTTGAAGACTTTGAGGAGAATGAGATTGTATTCTGCGCCTGCCAATCTGAGGGAAACAATGCCACTAATGATACTTGGTCAGAATGTGGTAGAGATCTAGATCTGTATCAATGCACAGACACTCGCCTTGAGTTAGATAGGATTGACTCAGGTGAGGAAAACATAGTAACTTATATTTTCTCACCCTTCTCTTGTTTTTGCTGTTTTGATGGCTACCTGTCTCGTCTTTTTTTCTTTCAGTCAAATTATACCCATTTTTCTGTGTCTATGTGTTGGTCTTTTTCTTGGACTATCTGATTGTCTATGTATGTATGTCTCTCTCTCTCTCTCTCTCTCTCTCTCTCTCTCTCTCTCTCTCTCTCTCTCTTTCTCTAGGTTCTGTACAACTCAACTGGTAGGATGTGCTGGGATCTACTGCCGCCTCCCTCCATCCTTCCCTCTCTCTCTTACTATTTTGTTGTCTCTCTTTCTTCTTGTTCCCACTTCATACTTATTTTTAATAAGTTCCTCTCTGCTTTCTTTTATCAGACAAATTGATGGCCAGACTTTACTAGGTGCAGTTAAAGGTCTCTCTTCCCATCTGCTTGAATATTCAATCTCCTAACTCCATACAATTTTTCATTTTTGTTTGTGCTTGCATTTTATTTTATGTTCTCTGTCGTCCTAATAATTCCTCTTCCTCTTTATTTTAAAAACTTACTACCCTGTGCCTTCTTGGACTAAAAAAATCTTTCTTCCCACACTCAGTTTAATCGCATCAGTTAAAATATGATACTGATATATTTAGCTTATCTCTTCATGTCTCTTTTCCTCATGCCCAGTACTTTGTCTAAATTTGCTGCTTATCTTCCAACTTTAAATTTTTTTGCAGTTTTTCAAATGCATTATTTTGTTTGAAGAATAGCTCTTGGATGTTTTGACAGTTGATTTGATTAACAAAAGTAGGTTGAGAGAAATTTTGCATATTTACACCTTTCAAAGATGTGTATCAATATGGTAAAGATTTTCATCTTTTTCTCCTTTTTCTTTTCAAAAAATATTTTTCAGGCATAGATGTGACAGGCGAATTAATTGCTGAGAGCATGATGCCCAAGTGTGACAACTCAGAACTGGCTTTTGATTTTGACCCCGCTTTTGTTCCTCAAGTGAGTTCTTTGTCGTTGTTTTCATAATAAAGCAAAAGGCGCGCCACATGTTACATTGTAAAGGAATTTAATAATAAATTGACTATTTTTAGTTCAAATTTAAACCATGCTTTTTGTAATTATATTTCTTTTAGATTTTTTATACTGTAATCAAACACTATATTTACAGATTTAGCAATCAATATATGGCTGCATTTAGAACTAATAATCTTTTAAAAATTGTATCAGAAACTTCAAGTATACTATTCACATACACAATATCTTTAAATGAAACCTTTTGTCTTTGAAGATCAACATAATTTGCTTTTCTTTCGTAATTTACAGGAACGGACATGGAACACTTCTAGTAATTGGACAGAAGTGAGAGCCTATGAGTTTTGCACCAATTACATTACCAAGACAGAAATTGGTCTTCAGTGCTCTATGGCATTTATGGACGATTTCAATAAAACAATTGAGTCTTGTGTGAAGGATATTCAGGTTAGTCAGCTTAAAAAATGATTAAAGGAGTAAGAGGTGAAGCGACAAAATTATTCAAATTTTTATCATTTAAAATATATTTTTGTTGTGTTGATGGTGTTTAGGGGAGAAGGGCATTATCATGGAATTTTATAAAATTAATATTTTTTGTAACAACATGCTATAATTGAACAAAGATTTGAAAAGCTGGTTCTCCTTGCAATGATTTTGCATAATAATGTATGACAGTTGAACTCTTTTGTGGGTATATCTTGCCAAAAAAGTTTTTACTTTATCTCTCGGAATTGTCTATCAACAAAGTATTTCCTAAATGGATATTTAGTTTATGTCACATTTCTGCTCCCTGTTTAAGCTTAAAAAGAAATTGTGCAACTTTTGTATGACCATTTAAACATTAAAGACCCAAAAGTCTGAAACAATTTTGAAATGCAACCAAATTCATTAAAAGAATTTGTTATGACATCCAATCTTTCCAGATAGTTTTTTTGACATTTCATGCCTGAGATATTGCAGTCAACTTTTTTAAAATAAGAGCTATTCATCTCCAGATTACAGATGATACACAGTTTGCTGTGGACTCCCTTACTAACCTGTTAGAGCAGTGCTTAACAACCATCACTCGTGTAACAGCACAATGGGTTAATGGAGAACCTGACCCAGCTTTTTCAGATTTTATATGTCTCAGCAACTGTAATGACCATGGCAATTGCTCAAATGGTATGACGATATCAGATAAAAAATGATTGTCATCAGAAAATTTTCGCTTGTCCTGAAGCCTATCATGTGATAAAAATCGGTAATAAGTGGTATATTGCCTCAAATTATCTTAGAATAGTAAAGTTTTATTTAAATAGATGGCATTTATGAATGGGAAGGGGTAGAACTATACTTCATGGATGAGACTTAAAAGAACAATAAGGGAATAAGAAAAGATTGATGAAACTTGCTTAAAAATTTTGCAACTATGATTCAGGTTTTGTATTAAAGCTACTGAGCCTTTCTTTCTCTTCCTCTGCTACTCAGCTTTTAACCTTGATTCTATCATTCCAGGGCTATGCCAGTGCGAAGAAGGCTTTGGTGGTGTTGACTGCTCTGTGAATTTGAAAGCTGTGCCAGCCTTGAACCTTCTTCTGCCACGATTACCTTGTGATGTGGACAGTAACAATTGCACTACTATCACCATTGTTGGTGGACCATTTGTTAAATCTGATGATCTTACATGTGTGTTGGAGCAAGCAGATGTAAGCAAAGTCAAAATGCTTTTCAATTCTTTAACCATCCTTTCGTAAAAAGTTTAACACATTTTTTATCAATGACATAGATTAATTGTTAGATGTCAGAACGAAGAAAATTTTTATACTTTTTTTTTAAATGTTAACATTATTGACTAATTGTAAGTCACTTCTAAAATTTTACTCTATTCAAGACTGAGAAAAACTTAGGAGAGGTTAAAGAATCATGAATTTGTAAAAAAATGATTTGATGACTTTTTTCATCCTAGAGCAACTTTACAACTTTTAATCTTCTCTCATCCACTACTCTTTTTCTCTGTCCCACCTTAGTACAAAAACATCTCCTCTTTCACTCCAAGAGGCAGCACCAAGTATGTTGTTCAGGCCAAGTTCATCACATTCCAGCGCATTGCATGTATGCTTCCCTTCACCTCCTCATTCTACATTTCTGTAAGAAACTCTGTTTCTATCACAAGCACATCTGTGTTGAGACAGGTTTACAGTTCGCAATGTTTCACATGTGCGGAAAACAATTGCATCCTTCAGGTAAGTAATCATGGTAATGAAAGTTTTAAACCTGCATATGCTTTAGAATCTATCAAGGGAACGCAGTTTTAAATTTATCTTCTTAATGATCACAAAATAAATAGTTACCAAGAGATAAGATAGTTTGCTCTGTTGTACTGACCTTTATTTCCTTTTTTAAAATATAGTAGAGGGGTTACCAAGGGGGTTCTTAACTTGGCAAGGCTATGAGTGCTGAAATGGAGTGCAGGCTCAATCCAAAAAATTTATACTATTTTCTATAGTTTTTTCCTCTTTCGCTTTATCTGGTCATCATGATCTAGGCAGATTCAGGTGTGGGGCTGCTTATTTTATCGGCACTATTTTACTTTCAATAAAATATACCAAAAGACCTCTTGGATACTCTTTCTTTAACAAATACTTATAACTTGGTCGATAAATTACTGATTCTTATTTCAATCATTATTTATTTTTATGTTTCAGCCAAAGTATTGCTTCATTGACAATGAGTGTTACAGGGTGAATGATGTGAATCCAAATAATTCAAGCCTTGTGTGTGATCCAGAGAAGTACTTGTCAGTATGGACAAACAGGCTGGGTATGTACCACCTTGATCAAACATTATTTTTTTTATTAGAATACCATAATTTTTGTATAAAACTTAAATTTTCTTAAATTCATCATTGATTTTATTGAGAACAACATTCCAATTGTTTCATTTAGGATATGTCTCTGGCCCAATCCCAAAGAGTCAGATAAATGACTTAATTAAAGCAGTTGTTCAAATTAAGGAAAATGTTCATATATATACATATATATATATATATGCACACACACAGACTAAACAATTTTTTATTTTTTTTTAATTTGGTCCAAACAATGCCTTTAGAAGTTTTGTTGCTTTTATATTCTTAGATTTCCCATTGATTGAGGTGACACCTAAACTGACAACCCGTTTTGACAAGTCAGCATCTCTATTTTACTTTGGTTGTGATTGGTCCACTTTGTTCAACAATGACACCAGCCTCACTTTGTTTGCCCAATGGTTTATGGAAGATAACCGAATTTTAGAGTACAAAATTATTGGCAATGAAACCAGTTATGAGATCAGCCATGATAATCAGGCTTTTGTCGGACTCAAATATAAAACAAAGGTATGTTTTCATTGTTTATAATCATAGAATAATGTAATCAGTAGTAGTTTGTAACTCTATAGTTATGGGTTGAAACAAATAATAAAAGAATGATTAAGATGAGAAATTAATATACATTAGATACCAACTTTCATTGTCTTCTATCTGCAATATGAAATGGATCTAACTCTGTAGTTTTCATGTAAAAAAGCTATCTCTTTTAATTTTACAGATTTACTGTGGTTTAGTGGCATGTGAAATAGACAATTGCAACGTGACAAAAAGCCCTTTAATTAAAAGTAAGGATTTCAGGCCAGAAATCAAGGTAAGATGATTCAATATTTTTTTTTATGTGTACTTCAGGTATCTTTTAAAATTGGTTACAATAATGATCACAAATCAAATAAAGATTGTTGAAATTATCTGGCTTTATGAATTCATCAACTAATAATCTAAATAAAAATTTAATGGTTTCTCTCGTGCAACAATATGTACTGAGGAAATACATATGTAAAACATAAGTAAACCAAACAGTTGTTTGGAAGGGGATTTAAGGTAATTGATAATCATCTTCTGAAAGGAGGTTGTATGTCAGAAACCCAACTTTCTAATTGTAAGTTCTGGGCTATAAATCTTAGAGGATGCCAGAGAGCTCAGTCAGACTGACAATAAGGAAATCCTGAGTTCAATCTAGTGATGGAGTTGGATCTCATTGGATCCCATCTAACAATTCCTCATCATGGCCTGGTGGAAAATAGCTCTCTTAGTATAGAATTATTTGAAAATCTAGAAGACTTTAAATTAATCAGAAAAAAAAAACTTTTGAATCCTAGCTATGTTGTGTGCATTTGCCTTGAATCCTCATGAAAGGTTCTATATATCCTGACTTCAATCATTTATATAATTAGTAGCTACCAGGCTATATACCATCTTGACAGTAAGCTAGAATGATGAGTCATTTCTGAAACCTGCATCTTTTAGAGTTGAGAAAGACTTAATAGTTGATGATCATCTGTTGGAAAAACTTTGGAGCTTTTGAAACACATACATGGTTTTAGAAACAGCTCTTAACATTTAATTTTGATCTCTATCGCTAAAGCTTTCAGTTTATCATACTTCTGGTACCCATCAGGTCACGGGAAAATCTCAGTTGGAAATAGCAGAAGGTGATGACGACAAGGTTATAAGGATCACTGCCAACTTTCCCCCTGCAGTCTTCTGTAATAAAGGTCTCAACTCAACATCATCAGCACCTTGTGAGATCATATTGCCCACACAAGTACTTGTCACTGATGAGGATGTTCAGTGCCCAGTCAGCAATGAAGTTCTTCCGCAGGCGGTTGTTAACTGGAAGGATCCTGTTAGAATGGGGCCCTCAGTTATCCTGCCATCTGGGTGTGGTGCTGTGCTAACTAATGCAAACTGGAATCTGGTCCATTCTGTAGGGGTTAAAGCTGTAGCAGATGGGGTGGCAGATGGTGATCAGGAGAGGAGTTTGTTGGTCACTGCCAGGATCACACAGACAGTGACTGTCACTGTCGGCAGAGTAGAAGTAAGTTATTAGAAGCTACTTATTTTTATTGAAAATCTTAAGAGGAATTAAGAAAACTGAGGATGGTGGGGACTGCCATAAAAGTTGCACGTTTATTTATTATTATTCTAACAGTAAGTTGCATCTTGGAAGTTTAACCTTTTCATCTGAAATGATATCTTTTCAAACTGTTTTAACATTGCTTTTATTCTTACAGGGGGTAAAAACCAATGTCTTATGATTTAAGAAAAGTTTAATATTTGACAACATTCTTATAAATTTATTGAAATATTTCAGAAAAAGTCAATAGGGGTAAAAACAATGCCTTAAGATTTTAGAGGAGATTAATATTCAATATTATTCTTATAGATTTATCCACAGTACTTCAGGAAAAATTAAACTGTATAATTTTTTCCTAGGAATTTGAAATAGATAGAGCTATTAACCATTTGCTTTTTTTCAGTTACATGTCTTGGACAGGGATAAAATTGCAATCTGCCAGTCTATTAATGATCCACACATGACCACTGCTGATGGCCTGTAAGTAACCATGTATTGATCTGCTCTAAAATGTTAGTTGATCCCTTTCTAATCCATTATTTTCTAAAAGAACTAACAGAATTTTTTATTACTAGTTCTGGTGAGCAAACAAATACTAAGAGTCTCATGAAACACTAATGGTATAAGCTTCAGAGATATAGAAAAGGGGCAAATTATGTGAAAAAATGTTTGATTGATTATACTACTTTTGTATTTGATGTTTTGCAGGTATTACAACAACTTCAATACAGGAGAATTTATAATGTACCAGCACAAGATATTACCATATGAGGTTAGTTGATCTTCATCATTGTGAACAAAATTTTTACTGAATACTGCATTGAAAAGCATCAAGAAAAATTGTACAAAAAAGTAACATCCTTTAGTAGCATGAAATTTTAAATATCCAGTCTCCTCTATGACTTTTTTTTAACTCCGTTACCATAATTTTTGATTAGCACGTTTGAAATTTGTGCCAAATACTATGGATTATGATTATTTAGCAAAACCTTGTGGTGAGACTAATATGTTGGCTCACCTGCAATTTGATTTGAGTTTATAATTCATGCATCAGCATCTAAGAAAATGGACATTAGCAAAGCCTGCTTCTTTAATTCAGGTGCGCACTTTCTACCGCAAGTGCAATAACAATGTAGCTTCATGCAACTGTGCTGTGGTTGTGCGCTCTGGTATTGATGTCTTCAGAGTGGACAGATGTGGAGGTGATGACAAAGTCACTGACCGTGGCCAAACACCTCTGCAAGCAGACTTTTTCCTCAAGACTGGCAAGGCCACTGGTGGGCTTTTCATCAACCAAATAGATGGTGGCCTTATGTATGAGGTACATAATATCTCTTTGATAAGTATGTTTGTGAATTGATGTCATTTTATATATATTATATAATGAATTAAACTAAAGAACCTGCACAAAATCTTTGGGATGAAATATAATAAATAGTGTAAACTACTACACCATATTCTGATTTAAATAAACAATTTAAAGGTCCACCATTTCATTGATCCTTTTATTATGTGCTTACAGGAAATTTATTTAAAAAGTACATAAGAATACATTATTGGAAGTAACAGAAGTTAAAAGAGCTGGAGTGAAAACTTTTCAGATGCAGATTTTACTTTACTACAGTTTTGAATTTCTTTTGCATTGTTAAACTCAGGTATTTATTTGAAGCAATTAACTCTTATCAAACTCTCTAATGCTCTTAACATATAAATTGTCTCAATTTAAGGTCTTTAAAATTCAGAAATGCTGATTCTTTTATATAAAACCCCAGCCTTAAAATTGATGTCCCTTGATGTCCATTTTGTAAATTTCTTTCCTGTTAAAAAACTATTTAATTTCCTTCTAGATCTACTTTCCAACGGGAACCACTGTTATTGTTACATCGACAAGAAAGTACATCAACGTTGTTATCAGAATGTCTTCCTCTGATTATGGACAGACTAGAGGTCAGTTGCCTCTCCTTTTAAATCTGCACATTAAAGTTGGCCTTTCAAAGAAAATTTAAAAAGGCAATTGTGCCTTTAGTTTGTAATTCATAAATCAAAATATTTAAAATAATGTTATGAGAGCAAAAAACTATTAATTAGTCCTTGTATCATTTTATATTAATATTAAATTAATATTTAATGACTTTAAATATTCTTTGAAACTTTGCATATTTTGTGTAACCTCATTAAACTTTCAAAATGATATATAAATGACCAAAAAATTTATCTCATTGCATGTATTTTTAGCTCTGTTATTGTCTTTTCTTTCCATCTTGATTGCTCATATGTTTCCATATTCACAAATTGTGTGTGACTTCCAACAGAATGATCCATGCTATTTAAAATTTGGAATAGAAGCTAAACTGATTCTCAAAATTTCTTATTCAAACTTTTTATAATGTTATGTACATTCAAATAGTGACTTTTTAAAAACATTGCATTGGCTGTTTTCTTTTTAATAAATAATGTTGGCGTAATGGTTGAAAACTCTAATTTAGTGATGGTGATCTTTTTCATTTAAATAAAACTCATGAAAATTATCAAAGAAAGATCAAATTTGTTTTCTTTCTTTCAGATCTAATTCTAAAAATAAAAATGAGTATAAGAGGGTTGATAACACCTTGAGGAGTTTGGAAAGCAACCAAAATATTGGTTTTCTTATCAATTTTTCTGCTAGCATTTTTCAAAATGAATAGTGCATTGGTATGCCATCACATGTGCCTGCCAAGTGATGTCTGAACAGGTGGAACCTGTTGTAACTAGCCTTAAATCTATTAAATTTGATGGTGGGCTCAGCCACCTGAGCTCCTCACTAACATCTAGAATGCAGACTTCAGGAAAATTCTAAGACTTGAAATTTTTTTTTACGAAATTCTGCAAGGGCAGATTCGTCTGCATAAACAAAGTGACAATGAAGTATAAAATATTTTAGCCTAACCACATCTCTTGATGCCTAATTTTCTATCACTGTGTCAATGGGAATGGATAGTGCCATACATTGTCAAACTCTGATTCTTTTAATGACGTGTGAAATAAGTAATTTTTTTTTTTTTTACATTTATGAGAATATTTTTCATAAAGGAAAAAGAAGTTTAAAGTTTTTGATAAGCTTGATAAAATTTGATGATGGATTTCTTTGCAATATTTAAAAAAATTACTTTTCACTGTTATGAAATATAATTTTAATCATTATTTTGAACAACAAAAAATGATTTAAACAATAATCACTTCGATTCAAAATCAGAATATTAAATAGCATCTTGCTCTAAAATCCAAGGTCAAGAAGTTAAGAATTAAGGTGAGTCTGATATGCCATCAATCAATTAATATGATAGTATTTGTAAAAAAGTAAGTTAAACATTATGTTAAAAAATTTATAACACTTGGGTATTTGATTTTTAAATATCACAGCATCAAACTATGCACAAGGAATGTGCTAATGACTTTTTTGTGTTGAGCTTGAACTTCATAGGTCCTGCCATCTATCACTAAAAAGATCTGCCTCTAAAGGATTATTTGTCATTCTTTTCTTCCCACTCTCTCACTTCACATACACAGACCCACAAAAAATGATGTGCATAAAGATCTTGAGTACCTTTTTTTTTCTTGCTTTCATCTTGTATAATTTTTGACGACTTTACAATATTCTAAAATATATGACTTTACTAGTAAGTTAAGTATACTAGTCAATAAGATCTTGTTTGTACAAATTCACATTTAAACTGATTCCCTACAAAATGGCAAACATTATGATCTTCAGCATTTTCATTTTGTTGGGATCGTTGCAGGGCTTTGCGGAAACTTTGATGGGGATAAAAGTAATGATCTCCAAACCAGGAATGGAGTGATTGTCACTAAAAATCAAGTGGATGAATTCTCTTTGAGTTGGAGGTAACCTAAAATATTTATCAAAATATACTGTAAGGGCTTGCTTATCTTTCATACAGCCATCTTAGTGGAGGAATGAGAGGAAGTCAAAAATTACATTCCTCCTCTGTGTTGCCTTGAAGCTAGACTACAACACACTGGTCCCAGTAGGGTCTATGATGTATTGCTCCCAAAAGGCCAGACAACATTAAGAACATAAAACCATAATCAGGATTCCAAAATTTAATTTATTAACATCCAAATAGAACCACCCAGAAGAGCCACTGAAGTCAAAGTGGCAACCTGGGAGGAGAAAATGAAGAACAAGACAATACACGGTAATGAAAATATTAAACCAAGGTATGGCAAATAAGTAAAAGCGTATTAGATCATAAAGGAAAAGAATGAAAATTTTACATGAATAGCTCTTCCACTTAAAATGAGACATTAAATGCGGGCTATAATTTATAAAGCATACAACAAGAGCAGTGCACAAGAGAGGTGTTGCATGTCATAATTAAATAAGTATTTGTTTTGTGCTACTGTGCAAATTTACCGCATTATGTCCATAATCCAATTGGCAGAATACAAATTGTAGACCTCAGCCTTTCCTACAGTTCAGTTTCCCATTAATACTTAATATCTCGCATCAGTTGCTTAAGAATGTAAGGAAAACCCAATCTATACAGTATATATATAACTAAAGGCATACTTCCTAGCCTAAACTTCAGCACCTACAATTTATCTTATAGTTTGCGCTCCATTAATTTATCCCCTCATCCCACTTCTACTTCATGCTCTGGTCTTCAAAGTTACATCAAACAGATACACGTACTTGACCCACAAAACCACCATAGGTAATATAAAATCATCATACCTAAGAAGAGAACATGAATTCAAAAGAGGATAACCATAACAGCACAACTTCATGTAGAATAACTCCACCATACTCTATAAAGGATAGTAAAAAGAGGACATTAGTTATACGAAAAGTAATAGGAACATTTGCACGGGATCATAATTATTAAAAGCATACAAAATCAGAAATCAGAACATATAAATGCAAGAGGTAGTACGTAGTAAAAGCGTTATAAATCTAGATGAAAAGAATACCTGTAAGCAGGACAGATGTAAGAGATAGTGCAGCGAAAGCAATTATACATGACAGTAATCAAAACATGATAAAAGATACTCAAAAGCTAGTAAATAAGTAAAAGCAACTTGACCTGAGCCCCTAGTACTAGTCCCAATGTAACCATCTCTCCCACACACATCCATACACCATCATAACAAACATACATGTATATGTTTGACATACAAATGAGTACTATATAAGCGGGCAGTCGTGTTTTGGTTCATTACATTAAGCTTGCGCAGGGTGCTGTGAGTGTTAATACTGAGCTGCTTTAATTTGATCTGTTCCTTCCAAATTAATTCCGTTCAACTTCATGGCACAAGGCCTTAAGACTTGAATGTCTATGAAAGGTTCTAAGCACTATTTCTCAACAGCTTTACGCAAAGTGGGCCCACCGGCAGGCTTCCCCAAAACACAATTGGAGTCACATTAGGACTCTAGACACAATAAAAATATCAATTATGTACACAAGATAAAGTGCATCCAAAAACTTCCTCTAACATGAGTCAATATAGATTTGCATACAACTTGATTAACTGGGACGCTATTATACGTATCTTGCTCTTATTCTAAATCAAGATCTATCAGTACTATCTATGTTACCCTGGCAAGAATCTTGTAACCAAACCCAATCAGTCTAATGTATTAACACAAAATAATAAAATTAATAAATATCATTAATATTATAATACATTTGTACTCACAGTGCTTTTAGTTCGATACCATTTCAGTCTGGAGCCACATTATCGTCAGCAAACTAATTGTAAAGCAAGGCAAAGAAATTAGCGCACTGTCAGTTCTAAAGATGCTAGCAACTTCACAAAATAGAGCGACTGCTGGGATCGTCTGCTAGGGAGTGACGCTTGGGTTTCCCGTAAAAAAAAAAACCCAAACAGCCGCTGACTCATACCATAACCCTTCCCCGCAGGAATAGGACAGTAAAAGAGGGATAATCCTAATATTTTTTATGCAGCTAATATGTTTAACTGCTATTGTTGTAATTAGCAAGATCATAACAGATTATACGAAAGACAATGTGTCAGAGTAAATTTACATCTCAAATTTTTGCTAGCTTGGGTGCTTTGGAATATTATCAGATTTTGAAAGAAAGCTCTTAAGCTGAAATAGGACGATTGAATACTTTATTATTAAGATTGGTTTTCCACAACGCCACATCTGTATTAAGATTTTTCGGAAAACTTACGTTGTATGACAGAACCAAAATACTGCCCCTCAATAAAGATGGAAATCATTGACAAAGCTGCATGAAAAACACCCCAAAGCAATTGTGTCTAGTTTTAGTAGGTTTTTTAACTAAAAAATAAAGAACACCCCCCCCCCCATAATATCTAATATATGTTTTCAGTAAACAGCTAATTTCATCTGAGTGCTCCTGAAATAGTAAAGTTAATTTTAGCAAGTTGAAGGAAAAAAGTACTGCATATTTTTTTTTGTAGGTTTCAGTCTATTTGATTTCATTTAAAGTCTTCAGCAGGTTATTATTCTAGGGCTGTGTTACAATTCATTCAGGGCAAATGCAGATTAAGAGTTGTTAATTATTTAAGAATTTTAGCCTTGGTGTCTATGTGTAGAATTAACTCTTAGTATCTGGCTCTCCACACTGTGTGGCGAGTGAAAGTACCATTTTTACAGCTCACCACACAGTGTGGCTCACAGAGCTACATATTCTGATCCAATCCTTATTCAATAAAAGCCAACCCAACTTATGAAAACCTGATGTTGACATCATTGGCTTTCAGTTTGGAGCTTTTTTTCAGTATTGAGGGAAGAATTACTTTTTCAGCAGTTAGTTGTTTGTATTGTTTATATCCTTGCTAGCATGTTGTTATGAACAGCTGACCCAAGTAAACGTGAAGAACAAACTTCAGCATATAAAAAGCTCTGAAGCAGGAAAAACAGTCAAGAAGTGGAAAAATTATGATGACTCCAACTCTAATTTTTTAATTAGTTCTGATTCAGACACTGATGATAGGGAAAAATGATTATGAAAGGTCTAGATCTAGACTTACACGAGGGAAAGAAGCAAGCTACAAAGATTAAAAACATTGTGCATACCAAATTAAAATAAACTTGTGATTTTATCATGACTGTAAACCCTTTTTAAAGCCCTTTATTTTTATGTGTGCAAAATGTATTGCCTGTGCAGGCCCAAATAGCTACATAAAAACGCGGATTTTGCCTCTATACTAAGATTTATGCCATTATAAGCTTTATTTAGTTTCAAGCTGTTATCTTTAAAGCTGAATCAATGATAATTATGTTTTGCTTTTCAAATATTCCTTTGTCTCTAAGTGAATCATTATGAGATGCTTTAATACAATTGTTTATTGCAGTATTAAAACCACAGGTTATGAAATTCAGAATTTTATCTTTAAAGTGTAAACTGTTAATTGTTAATCAATCTGATCTTTAAAACCGAAAATATTCAAATTGGAATGCCATGTTTTTCAGTTGGTAAAGTGTCTGACTGACTGGGGAGAACTATATTTACACTCTGGCTTGCGTATCTTATGCTGGAGTTAGATCTTGTTTAACCAGCACTGTGCTGGGATTGACAGCAGCCTAGTCACCTTTGTGACTATCAAAGTTGCAAGACAATCCACTTAGTAAGAACCTTTTGGGCTGAATATAGGCAGTTGCAAATCCCTTGCGGCTTGCATTAGCACCACATGGCTGGAAATAGTCGCAGTTTCAGAAATAAATCAAATGTTCCATAATGGCTGTTATAATTGGTGCCTTTGGGAAAAAAGAGATGAATAAGGGAATTTTTCACCAAAATTTCTTCCTCAATCTCTTTTGTTTATCTAGAGTGGAGAAAAAAGATACTCTATATGGTGGTTATTGTGATGACAAAGTCCCAACATCTTCACCAACACCTGTGCAGGAACCTTCCTTTTGTTCATGTGGTTCTTTGAATGACACTAGCTGCTCCTCAAACTCTTACCTTCAATCTTGCCAGAGTGGATTCATCAAATTATCTAAAGGTATACAAGCCATTTGTGAAACTTACATAGTTTGACAAAATGTAAGTAAAATTAGGAAAAAGAACTTAAAGAAATCATTACTTATTCTTTAACTTGAGTAGGAAATCAAATAAAACATTGACAATCAATTAAGTAGGTTCTGATGACTTTAAAGCCCTTTACTATTAATCTAATCCTTCTTGAAATTAAAGGGAGTAGGCCATTTCACTATCCTAGCAAAACTAGTTTATCAGAAACCTGAAAATCGAATTCTCATGTTTGGCACAAAAGTTAAAGATGACACGGTTAGGTTTTTTTGCAGAACCACATTATATCTGAAAAGGATTTTTTGATATGCTTAAAATTAAGAATCTTCTAAATGAAGTGCATGTTAAACTCAAGCTGCAGGGATATAACTTGATCCATTGTGAAAGAATTTTATTCTTTCTAAGAAAGGTAGCACCTAGTGACAGCCTCAATATGTTTAATTACATCCTGTCACAGATTTAACAAAAGAAACTGATCACACTTTTAATTCTCAGGAAGAGAAAAGACAACATAAATGTGGAAGTATATAAGAAAGATCAGTCATAGAAAGAGAGAAACACAGAAAGCAAAAAAAAAAAATAATAATTGTAGGGTGGTTTCCTGGGCTAGCCAGATGCATTGCAGTCAACAATAAAACAGTCAACAGAATATTAAAAAGCCTACGAGATGGCTTGTCCAGATCTATATTAACATAGTTAAAGTTAAAGTATTTATGACTTTTTTCATGAAAACTGTACAAATGAAGATTTTTTTAAAAAATTGAAAAAGCGATGTTAAAGTTTATGCCATTTTTTCTATGATTTTCAGGTGTAGACATGACAACATTTTTTGAAGAAGTGGCATATCCAACTGTATGCACATTGAGATTTCTCTATGATGATACTTATGTACCGCAAGTATGAACTTCAGCACTGCCACAATGAAATCTATTCTTTTTCTTTTTCTGACTCTTTCTCAGTCGCTTGTGTGCGTCTCTCTTCTTCCCTACAACAGTTTGTTTTCTCTCTTTTTCTCTGTGTATCTGTATCTGTCTGTGTGTCTCTCTGCCTCTGTCTGTTTCTGTCTTCCTCTCTCTCTTTCTCCCTCTCCCTCCCTCTCTCTCTCTCTCTCTCTCTCTCTCTCTCTCTCTCTCTCTCTCTCTCTCTCTCTCTCTCTCTCTCTCTCTCTCTCTCTCTCTCTCTCTCTCTCTCTCTCTCTCTCTCTCTCTCTCTCTCTCTCTCTCATTCTCTCCCCTCTTTGTTGTTTAAAAGATACACTCCTTATTCCATTTTCTCTTTTTTACCTAAATTATCAACCTTAAATATATTTTACCTCCATTCCCCCTTCCCTGTTAACTTTATCAGATTCCAAAGTGGCCTACACCATCTGGTCGCAGTCTAGAAAATGCTACACAGTTCTGTGAAGATTATATACAGGCAAGCAGATCAGTAAGAGCCTGTATAAAAGCAGTGAGTGGGCTTGACCTAGATGCTGTTATACAAGGATGTGTGGATGATATTCTGGTAAGAATTTTTACTCTCTTTTATTGCAATGATGTTTCACATTTTTTTTTAATTCACTTGCGATTATGATGTATTTTTTGCTTTGGATATTTTTGGAGTTGTTGAAGAATATTATCTTTAGTCCTTATATGCAAACTCTGATTTTGTTTGGTTTTCTTAATGATACCATAAAATTGCCATGGGATTGTTTTTTTTTTTTCATTATTAAGGAATTAATGGTATTGTGCATTTTTTGTCAATATAAGCTTTAAGCTAATCATAGCTAAAGGATTTTAAAGCATGCCAGGGTGACGGCATCATTTAATTGACAATGATAGTGAATAACCAAGAACAGAGAAATCAGATTTAATTTTGCTCATTGCTTGAAAAGAAAGCTGTCGACCTGTTACAGAGGTGAAATATTACCATTGTATGACTCAGACATAATCAAAGTAGTTTTTTACCTATCGAATCTAATTATTATTGATAGAAACATACATAATTTATGATACTGTTGCAGAAAAGAGAAATCTCAGGAAGACTTCAATTTCATTGACTTATTGAAAATATTTTGACGAAATAATAAAGCGCCATTATTAAGGAACTCATTGTTTTGCCAAAAAAAATATAGGTGTCCTGTGGATTGAATGTCTCTTGAATACTAATATGTCCACAAGAAATAATGTGTGCCCTGAGATGAACAGGAACCATTAGTTATGGATTTGAGGGCTGACTTTCAATTTTTAATTAATATTGTATTTGTTTGGAAAGTCTGCGAAAGGAAACAATAAAATTTATGTCACACTTACATTTTGATTTTATTTTGTTTGTCAGATGCTGGACACATTAGAGTTTGCAAAAGCGGCCATTGATAACATTGTAATCCGCTGTCTTATCCATCTAGAAGTGAATACAACGTAAGTTCACATTTAAATTCATTTACTTTTCATGGCACAGCTGTCTGCCAGTTGTCATTTTGTTTTCACCTGACCTGACCTAACCCACCATGTCCCTGTGAACTTTTGAGCCAGTTTATCCAGCCTCCTCGGTTGTGCTAAATGTAGATTTGCAGTGGTCATGTTTTTGTATCAATTCTTACAGAAAACAACGCAATTTTTTGCCACAAGATCAAATTCTGAAGACTAAAATACATTTTAAAATTAAATAGGATACTTATTAAGATTTGGAATATTAATCTGTGCAAAAAAATTTTTCAAATAGCTATGATACGATTTTTTAAATAATGGTTTTATCAGGTCACAATGACACAGGTAATGAAAGGTAATAGAAAAGTTACAATTTCTTCAATGGCTCTTGAAATTTCTTTATATATATATATATATAAAAAAAAAAGTAACGAAAAGACAAAAGGTTCTTCCTTGTATCTGGTAAAAATCTTGTGGAGTTCAGTTTGGATTCAGCTGTAAATCCAGGTTGAAAAATTCTTTCATATATTTTTAAATCTGCATGCGATGTTATCCAATTCCTGGTCTGGCAAGTTGTTGATCACATTATATTTACTCAAGAAATAGGTAAATCTTTTCATCCTAGAGCTCATTTAATTTTGATAGAGCACATAATTTTGGGAAATTAACTTTTACTACGGCTTTATGCCTCCTTACTTGCACTTTCTCTATCTTTCTTGAAGTTCAGTTATGTTCCCCTTTTTATCATCCCTTTTCTTTCTCTCATTCTTTTCTCTAGAATTCTTCTTTCTCTTCTAGTTTCTTCTTCAGTATGGGTGTCTCTCTAGCTCTCAATCTCCAGAGTTTTCTTTTCCGCTCTTGTGCATTTACTTTCTTTTTTTTTTATTGTTACCCCATTCTGTTTATTTCTATCTTTGTTCTCTCCCTCTCCTCTCTCTCTCTCCCTCTCCTCTCTCTCTCTCTCTCTCTCTCTCTCTCTCTCTCTCTCTCTCTCTCTCTCTCTCTCTCTCTAATTTTAATATGGTTCAATAAAATTATGCATTGGAAAGATCTAACATATCAATGTTTTTTAACTCACCTTGTCTTTCTCTTTATGTTCGGATAAGTGATTGTAATTGGTCAGATGTTTGAAGATGGTAAGACTTCATTGGGCTTTGTATTTGACATGCTTCATCTTTTATCTCTTGTGTGAGATCTATTTGTATTTTTACCATCTTCATGAGAGTTCCCCACCCTATACTCCAAGAAAATTCCAACCAAATCTTTGTGTATATATAAAATGTATGGAAAGGTGCTCTAAAATGTGGTCCTTTGCAAAAATTTTGTCTGCAAAGTTCCTGCAGTAATGTAGCATGTCCACTGCACTGCTTAAATCTGCCCTTATATGCAAATGAAGCAGTTTTTATCAGTCAAGCGCATCATTTGCAAGATTTTCCTGCATGTATGTATTTTGTCAGGCACTCAATTGACTATCTATGGAAGGCAAGTAAACACTGACGATCTGTCAAAGTAAAATGACTCAAAACTACATGTAGGTAGGTCAGCTGGCCTGACGCAGTGGAAATGGGAACTTTCAGCTAGCTACAAAGAATACGATCACATGGCTAGTTAACTAATCCTTGGATCAGCTGCGTTTGATAGTAGATGCCTGGGCTAAATGGCTATGTTTTGATCTATAGTTTGTTCTATTTATGTTATGTTTCTGCAGTGGATTGGATCAGTGGCTGAAACTTCTTGGTGGATTTAGATAACATAGTCTAGTTTCATTTTATGAATATGCTGTGTCTACATTGCATTGTTTAATAAAGAAACTGTCTTTTTCGTTGTTGGTGGTTATCTGTTTTAAAATATTTGTGGCTGTGAATTCCTGTAAAACTACATCTATGATAAGCTAAATGTTGAATTTTTGTTCAGACAATAATTTTATGTATGTGATAGGAGTCCTCGTGGGCTACACAATGAAACACAAGTGAGAAAAAAATCATAAAAAAAACTAACAGTTTATTAAGCTATTTTCACACTCAGGTTATTGAAGCTTAAATAGAGTAATAGCTTAATTTATTTTTGTGATAGTGTGAAACAGATAATCAGAAAATTAATTAAAATTTAACAAAACTTTACTAAACTACAATATAAAGAGATGTGAAAAGGGCTTTTAGTATGTCTTCTACAGCAGTAAAAAATCTTTTAAAGGATACTAGACTTGACACTAATTAGAATTAAGTGACAATTGGAAGGGAATATTAGCATTTCCAACCAATTTCAATTGTACAAAGCGAAGCCCTTAATGCTTAGGCATAGACCCCCAATAATGTAGATCCAGCCTGTCAGATCTAATTATTGACAAGTATTAAATATCTACGTCTACAGGTACACACTTAATTAGAACCATCTCCTACCCAGAAAAGGGGCTTCTTGCTGGTCCCCGGAACCAAATTCCTGCCAGCAAACAGCCGTGATAGATATTTTAGAACAAAAGACATTTAAAATTTTTTCTACAAATGTATACTATTAAGGATATTATTCTCATTGTCACCATAAATATCATTCAGTTTACATTTCAAAAGCTACATAAATCTTATAATCAACGTTTTTTTTTTTTTTTTGTTTTTTTTTTTTTACTAATTTGACAGAAGCTCATCTTCCATAAATGTACCGTCAATTCTTCCTTGATAACAGTGGTAATGATATTACAAAAGAAAAAAGCTGAGAATTCAAATTATGTGTTTTTAGAATTAATGTTTAAGCTTGTTCTTAATATTTTTTCATACATGAAGCCTTTGGACAAGAGGAGGCATAAATGTAACACTAAATATGGATGTTCTTGATGCAATCTGCCCTGATGACTGCAATAACCAAGGAAACTGTTCAGAAGGTAACGTGCAAATGTACACAATGTATTGCTGAAAAAAACAACAACAAAAACAAAGAACTCCGTATTGAAAAAGTATTCTGAACTTACATCAGGGTATTTGTGAAATATCTTATCTCAATCTTTATATGTAGCACAATGCAAATTGAAAAGTAATTCTTTTTTATTTTTGGCAAAAACATATATATATATATATATGTCGTTAAAAGCATTATGAAAAGCTTGATTGCTTTCATACAAAAGGTATCATACACCAAGGCATTTATACAATTTCTTGACTTTGGGGAATATAATTTTCTGAGATCTTGGCGAAATTAAATGTGTTTTTTACTAAACTAGGAGCTAAGCATTTAAATTGTATGCTTCAACCTGAAATGTTTCATTCCATTTTGGCTCTTTCTTACAGGCACATGTGTTTGTGATGATGGTTTTGGTGGATCTGCATGTAGTGTTGACCTTACATCTCCCCCAAAAATAGAAAATATACTCATCACAAGAAGTTGCGACCTAGCATTTGCCCCTCAGTGTGGTCCAGAAATATACCAATATGGAAGCAATTTTGAGAACAGCACAGATCTTACCTGTCACATAAGGGATTTAATTGTGAGAACTGGATTATTAACTGTATTACATTTCTCTCTCTCTCTCTATCTCTGTGTCTGTCTGTCTCTCCCTCTATTTTTCTCTATGCCTCTGTCAGTCTCTGTCTCTATCTCTGTCTCTCTCCCTCTCTCTCTCTGTCTCTCTCCATCTCTCTGTTTCTTTGTCTGTCTCTCTCTCTCTTTCCCTTTGTCTCTGTCTGTCTGTCTGTCTGCCTCTCTCTGCCTCTGACTCTCTCTGTCCTCTGCTCTCTCTCTCTCTCTCTCTCTCTCTCTCTCTCTCTCTCTCTCTCTCTCTGTGACTCTGACTCTCTCTGTCCTCTGCTCTCTCTCTCTCTCTCTCTGTGCCTCTGACTCTCTCTGTCCTCTGCTCTCTCTCTATGCCTCTGGCTATCTCTGTCCTCTGCTCTCTCTCTATGCCTCTGACTATCTCTGTCCTCTGCTCTCTCTCTCTCTCTCTCTCTCTCTCTCTCTCTCTCTCTCTCTCTCTCTCTCTCTCTCTCTCTCTCTCTCTCTCTCTCTCTCTCTCTCTCCATTTTAAACCATACACTACATCATTATAAGGCACAAGTGTGAAGCATTGTGGCCAATGCTTACTATAATATATCAAAATTATTTTTACCAACTGTGGTTGAAAAAGAATGTTCAAAGTAAAATTGACTTGGGCTTAAAGGAGTTAAATGTTTTCCCACCACACTCTTTCAGGATAACGAGTTCACATTTATGTAGTCTCCAAGACTCAATATGCATCACTTATCCAACTTATTCCTCTGAATTACCCTTTTTGCCTCACAAGCTGCATTTTATTTGACAGAACTGCCTTTGCAAACACAAACAGGCTAATAAGGAAGAAAAAAAATTTATGGCATTTCTGTTTTAGAGATGAAAAGTGATGCCGAATGATGCTTTTCAAAATTAAAAAAAATCCATTTGGAATTGAAATGCCCAGCATTTAGTGCCCTGATTGAAAAATATGTATACATTATGAATAATCTATGGAAATGGCGACTTAAAAATATTCAGTCTTGGCTCAAGATTGTATTCTCTTGTACAGTTCTGTCACAATTCCATGCTATGGTTATCATCTAAATTTCCTGTAGATTCTTACATGGAAACTGTTACACAATCCCTAACACCATAGTAGGATATAGCAAGCTAATCAAAAAGTATAAACAGCAAAAAAAAAGTTAATCTCAACGTCAATGAAATGTAATGAAGAAAACCAAGTTTGAAGAAATGAAAGGAAGTGTTTTCATAATTAATTGGAAACACAAATCAAAATAGAATATAATATCAAGCAACTTTCAAAAACCTTATGAAAGAAATTTCATTCACTTGAAGAGATTTTTAGAATTAAGAACATCACTAGTAATACTTTTGTGTTGGAAATTAGTAAATAAAGAGATTGTATTTACCTATAATTACAAAGATGCTTTCCTTTTTGTGCCCAAGAATTTAGGCCGGGTATTTGCAAAGAATCATGCATTGGTATTTTAAATGCAACATATTTTTACAGTTTTAGTCTGGCGGGAAAAAGGAAACAATGTCATTTGTGAAAAACATTTTATTGTATCTATAGTTTCTCATTGCCTAACTTGTGAACCACTAACAACTTTTATTGCAGTAATTTTTTTTTCTTATTTCCCTTTGAAGATCACAAACACTGGCTTCATAATATCTGACACAGTGGTGACAAGACCAGCTATATTCATCAACTTTAACACTCTGATTTGCAACACCACGGGAGATATCAGCTATAACATAGCTGTCAGCAGTAATGGTGTAAATACATCACAGCCTATTAGCTTTTATATCTACAACTCAAACTGTGTCATCTGTGATGCTGCATCAGATTTTTGCATTTTTGAGGTAACAGTTTTGAAAAGAAAGGCTATAAGTGTCATAAGTAATATAATAGTTAAGTGCAGTACTCTGTATTGGGACATTCAATTTTTTAAATGGAGAAGATTGATCCTTTTTCTTAGAATTTGTAAAAATAGACTATTAAATTAAAAACATATAGTTAAAATATCTCTTCAAAGTTTACATCATGAGCAACCATTTCTAAAATTTAATATTTATTTTTGAGAATCGTATGAATTGTTGCGTGATATTCTATATAGTCATAGGAAAAAAAAGAGGAAATGAAGAAACGAAGCTTCTGGGAATAAGACACTATTAATTACAATCAAAAGATGTTTTTGGTGTTCTTGAATTATTATATTCTTAAGAGATCTAAATTCATTGCGTTTATCAGTCTACTCCTAAATTGTTCAAAACTTTAAAAGTACTCTTAAATGAAAATGTCATAAAAAAAAATCAGCCATAGCAAAAGCAGTGACTTTAAAGATGCTATGAATAGTAGATTTTAAAAAGATTCTGAAAAATAGCATTTAAAGACATTTTTGCGCTATCATACAATCTAATGTATATTTCCATGTAGTAAATCCTTCTTTCTTATAAGTACAATTTAAGATAGATATCAAGTAAATTCAAGTGAGTAAGCTAAGCTATTTGAAAATTTAGTATTAGCAAAAAGTTTCAATGCAGCTTACGTAGAGTATGTGAAGTTGAAATGTAATATAGGTTCCATAAAACTGAGTGATACTAATTTTCCAGTAATCTGATGCATCAGTTTCCATTAAGTGTAAAAAAAATATTAAAAAAAAAAACCCATCAATTTTGATAACAAAGAAAGGACTACAAGATTTTCAGTTGAACTTTTAAATCAAATTTAGACCTTTAGATGAAGGGAAATAAAAGATGTCTTGTAGATTTACTTGTTTGTGCATTAAGATCGCATGTATCTGCCATTGTAAAATTTCAGAAAGATACTTGCTACATCAAGAACAAGTGTTACAATTTAGGTCAGCTCTCTCCAGACAACAGTTCACAGTCCTGTCAGCCTGACATCAGTGTCTGGAAATTTTCCCCCAATCCTCGTCAGTATTTGATATTATACATGTTTAACATTGTTGTTTTAATTTTTATCAATGCAGCTCTATTTTGATTTTTGATTTTTTAGAAAATGTGAGAAAGCATAGCATGTGTGACTTGATACCCAGCAGTTGCTGGTTAGATCCCAACGTCAGTTTATGTAGCAATTGCCTTGACAGGTCACAAGTGAAATCTTAGGATATTTAGGTTTTCTATTTTAATTAAGAAGGCCTAGTCATATTTACATTTGCCTCTTTTTGTATTAATAAATCTTTTGCATTTCTGTTTATTTGATTCTTAAAAGAAACATTTATCATATCATATATTTTAATATATCTCATACATTATGTTTGCTATTTTTCTTACAAAATCTTTATCATATATATGTTTGTTATATTTGACAGCCTATCCAATCATAAAAGAGCCAGATCTGACCTCAAATAATGTGGATAATGCTCCATATTTTGAGTTCATCTGCAAACTTAGTGATGGTCAGTATTGTTATATTTGCACATTAAAATCAAGCTCATGGTCATCTTTTCATGCCATAGTTTATGAGGTCAATTGTGCAGTTCATCAGATACCAGCCTTGTGTGTTATAAGAAGTACAAGTTTGAAACATTGTTCATTACAGAAGTACAACCGTATATTTTAACAAAAAAGTATCATTGTGAATTTTTAAAAAAATGCTTTTATATTTGAAGATATCAACTTTACTTTCGAAGCTCTAATTATTTATAAGGGTACATAAATTCTAATATATTTGTAACAAACCAATGAGGCTACACATGGATTTACACACGAGTTTAATTCATGTTGCTCTGTGTGTGATATTTTCAGATGAGGCCTGCAACAGCCTTGTGAATTATGAGATTTCTTGGCAGAAGACAAACGGATCATGGGGGCAGTCTCAAACTATCAATTGTGGTGATGAATCAAAAATCAGCCTTATTGACCTGGAAGGCTTTGTATATGGTCAATCTGTAAGTATGACCGACTAGGAAAAAATCAAGATAAAATGACTAGTTAAATTGCTATTTACATTTTGAAACGATTGATGCTTTTTTTTCTAAATTAAAGAAATATTTATGTTTTTCTTTTATTAGTAAACTAATGTCATTGAATGTATGGATTTCAAACAAGTTTAAATTTCTTTAAAAATTGTTTTTGATTTTGAGAACAACATTACATTTTGTGTACATGTTATGTCTATATCTTTTTTTATTTTAGGGTTAACTTTCTAAGTTGAAAGGACCCACTTATTAATATATTTGGCAGCTTTATTTTATTTTTTCCAAAACCATTTATTAGGTAAAGTGTCGTGTGCGAAGTTGCTTTGCTGCAAATTGTACTGATACTTATTCACCATGGCGAGAGAGTGAACTCTCTTCTAAAATAGAGGTTAGTACTACAAGGGATTTATTGGTATACTGATTTGATTTTGAGATAATGGTCAATAAATGTAAGGAAATCTAGTGCTTCTGAAAATTGAAATGATCCCCATCTCTTTCAATTTAGATTCCCATATATCGGTAAAATTTTGGAAATCTTATGTAGTTCATGTTATGTAAATAGGCATATGAATAAATTAACCTAAAGTTTGGCTCTTCTGTATTTGTTTTGTAAGTCAAGAGAGTCATGCGCTATTTTTAAGCATGATAGATTTAAGTATCATGCGTTTGAAATTAAAGCATTCTGCAGATTTTCAATAGCACAATGGTAATGTTAACTGTAAGCAGAGACAAGCTGTGATTCTTAAAAATAAAATTAAAATGTATATGACATACAAATAATCAATTAAATCAACGAATAAGACATAAGAGTTTACTTAGCAGGCAGAAAAATTACCTATATTAAAAGCACAAATAATTTATGATCCAATAATAGATTAGATAGTGAGCATATGAATTAATCTATTGCATTTTTTTTAAACATACATATTTTATGATGATAACTCTATGCCGCAAAGAAATTGATAGATAACATAAAACCATGAAAACCAATCAACGACAGCATACAATTTAATCCCTTGGCTGCACCGTAAACGTACCAGGTATGTCCTCCAAATAAAGAGGCCTGTGCTCTGTAGACAAACTAGGTATATCCATATCACATTCATAATTGTATTTGTTTTGTTGATGCTGCAACACAGTACAACCTTTTATATCTAATTTTAGTCTCTGGGCAAGGTTTAAACCTTTGTCATAAGTAAAAATTGAAAGCGTGATTTTTTTTTTTGGACTGTGTTTATAGCAATATTCCGATGTAATACTCAGAAATATCCGTAGCATACATAGGAGGAAAATATGTAGAGGCCAAGGGGTAAACAAAAAAAAAGCTTCATTGAAAAACAATTTTCATCATACATCTTAAGCATAGAGATATTTCAAATGATAGAGTATGATTGTGCATCATATGTATCAAAAGTCACACAAAGATCAGGTGAAACTGATCTTTTTGCGCATTTGATTAAAATATGGGGTTTTTCTCATATCCGTATTTTAATGCTTTCCTCAGATCCGTGAGACAACTCTTTTGGTAACAGAATATGGTGCTGGGAGCAAGATCGATGTTTCATCTCCTTTCCCTCCAGGCATGTTCTGTGGTAACATTAACAACTGGCACAATTGTACACTGAGCATTTTTGTGATGGAGGACCCCATCCAGCCCCTACTGTGTGATGGCATGAATGTGGTAAGACATTTTTCAAGAAGTTGAAATTAAATACTCTATTAAGCATAAAATGGAAAGTTTCCCTTGAATATGATATAAAACACCATAAGTCTAAGTGGTTGACAAACTTTAAAGCCCACCACTCCATTTAACAGTTTTTAAGTTATAGTATCATGCTTAAACATGATAACCGATCTAGCTTGCCAGTTTGGATATGTTGCGTTTCCTTAAATCTATAAATTTTTTTCAAAGACATCTGATTGAAATAATTATAGTCTCATTTTCCAGCAGACATTGACATAAAAGAAAAGGGTTTATTAACATTTTAATATAACAGCTTTCTCTCAGTCCAAAGTTAAGAAATTTTGTTAACTGAGAGCCAAAGAGTAAAATCTTCTCCTAAGAGAACCATATTTGTCTATCATACAAGGTGAATGAATTCAAACTATTTTGAGGACAAGAAAAAATACAACCTTAAAACGTTTTATTTAATAGGGACTGCTTATAAGTGCTGGCAGCTACTCTTATTTTCAAATTTTTCACAGCCTCAACTTGTCTTCAGCAAAGTGGAAGATAGCAAATGCAAAAGAAATCTTGAGAATGATGAATGGATGTCTACTCTGATGTTTCAATTTCAAGCTGTTCGTGACAATCTAGTCGAGGCAGATCAAATTGTGAATGTTGCAGTATCTGTGAATGTGCAGTTAGAGGAAGCTATACAAAGTACATCAGTAATTGGAGAAGTCAGTGTAAGTAACTGTACATAATTTGTAAGCAAGGATAATTTTGATTGATAATTAAAGGGAGTATGCAGCTTTTTAGAGACATACTTAAGCTAAAAGTTGGAGTAGTGAGACTGGGGGAGGATCTTTATTGATGATATGGCAATTTATTGATGACTATGATTCCTCACACATAGCAAGACCTTCACAAAAAATATTTAAAATAAGATATCACTCCATCCTCCCAAAAATGTTTTTTCTTCATAATATTGAATAAATATGTAGCATTAAAAATCTTGCTAGAAGATTTGGAAAACTCATTGATCAAGACAGAAACAAACTCATATTAATTTCACATTCAACACTTATCATGTCCTTTATTTTAAGAGAAATAATTATTTTAAGAAGCAAGCCCCATTCTTCAACATTTTTTTCATCATTTGACAAGGTTAATATTTTGCAGGTTACCCTCAAAGATAGCAGTCCTTCCCATTGCCAAGTAGGGCCACATGTTGCTGCATTTGATGGCAGGCAAGTTGCACAAGCTTTAAAGATTGCAAAAGAAGAACTAGCTCTCTTTTTTACTTCATTTTTTTTTTCTATAAGCTTAAAAGTAAAAATGAAGCTTATCTTCTAAACAATTCTTTCACATAATTGATTAGCACATTTTCATTTAGCTGTATTTAATTGTACAAGTACTGTAAATCTGAAATGTCATTAGCTAAAATGCATGAAGTGTGTGTCAATTGGTTTAAATTGTTCTTTTTATGACTGTGAGTGGAGAGTAATTTTATCCAAAGCTCAGAAATAATGACATATTTTTTGTTTTCATTAGTTATTTCAACAACTATATGAGAGGAGAGTTCATTTTCTTCATTGACAAGAGGAATGAATTTGAGGTATAATATATTTTATTATCATTTGATAAATAAATAGATGATTGGTCTTATCAGTGATGTGGACAAAAGTGGTTGCTGTGTTGTCAGATTCATTATGTGTTGTTTTTTTATTTATTTTTTTTATTTTAAATATGCTTTTAATTCTTTAGAACAACATGGTTTTGCACAATGGGGACACTTTTTAATATGTGTGTAAAAAATGTTTCAATTCTTTTAGGCATTGATACCATTTAATACATAAAAAAAAGAGAATTGTATTCTATAACAAAAATAGTGTCAGTCTGAGAACTGATAAATAATATCTACCACACCCTTCATAAAGAAGTCTGTAAAAAGCTTATTACTGATGTTATGATAGTTATGTCGCTGATAACAAATCAGAGAAAAGGCTTTTGTTTTAGTTTATCTCACAAATTTAAATTTGTTTTGACACATAAAAAAAATTCTAAAAATAGTTTTAATTTTTGAAATTTGCTATGGGTTGCATTCTAGGAATCATAGTAAGAAGGCCTTCCATTTCCATGAGTATAGTATGTAGCAAGAATTAAGCTTTGCTCATTGACTATATAAAACGGTTTGACTATTGGCAGTTATTGTATCAAATGCTTTACAAAATTAAAACCTAAATCTATAGGTTAGAGCTGTCCAGAAAGAGTGTACCAGAGGTGCATCATCCCTCACCTGTGTGTGTGCTGTGATGGTCAGGTCAGGTGATGATCTACTGGTTCTGGATAGCTGCAATGGACCTTTAGAGTCTAGACTTTATCTGAATGGAGAACTCACTGCTGGTACTCGAGTGCTGCAGTTTGCTGATGGCGAATTCCATCGGGTAATAGCACAGTGCTTTTGTATTTGATTCCAAGCTGATCTCCAAACTGACTTATTTGTCTTATTTTTATTTTATGAATTCTTTTTCTTTTGAAATATTCAGGAAAACCATTCTCATTTATCGAGTTACATTCACTTTTTATTGCATAGAGCTATTTCCTGCTGTACTGACAAATAATTATTGACGAATTAAAGGTGTCAGGAAGTTGGAAATATGCAACGGTCTGTCAAATCGCTAATTTGATCAAAACTAATGAGGGGTAATATCAACATAAATTTACGAGTAATGTTCTGATAGAGCTAAAAATGCTAATTTTGACCAGTGCAAAATAAAACTCAAACACTGTACTTATTATGAGGACTTTGTATCCAAAGACATCTCTCCGTGAGGAGTATTTTACTTCACTGCAGATAGTTTAATTTGAATTTGCTTGATAACAATTTGTGTTGCTTTTAAAGTCTTCCGGTATATTGCACTAAATCTTTTTATTTTTCAAACAGAAAAATTTTAAATTACATGTCAGTCATTCAGACACATGAACTTATAAGTAATGCCTAAAGTTGAAAATATATGTTCATTCAGATTGTTTTACCAACTGGAATCTACATTGATGTCTTAGCACAAGCTATAGATCTTAGAGTTGACATATATGGATCAAGCACAGAATTTGAAGCTTCAGATGGTAAGAAAAATTCTCAGTTGTTTATCAGTTCATCCAGTTTCCTGGATTTCTATGGCAAATTCCGCATTTTTTTTTTAACTCTGCAAAAATGAATTTTGGTTCATTATGCTTCTAAATTTTTAGCAATTTTTACCTGCCATATAACATTTAGGGTTTGAATTGAAAGTTAAGGTGAATTGTCTCTAAATGCTCTAAAATCATTACCATTTGCAGCTTAATTTTCAAAATTTTCCAGGGGGGCATGCCCCTCGATCTCCCCTAGGTTGACTCCCTCCTTTGGCAGTCCCCTACCAGTCCCTTTCCCCCCCCCAAAAAAAAAAAAAATCCTTGCTTTTCATTTTTTCTCACTGGAAGCAATGTTTTATACTTTTTTTTTTATATAGGAAATCATTCAGAAAGTTATGTTGCCTACACTACTGTCTAAGCTTATTGATACTATTACTGTCTAGAGCATACTGAATTTGAAACCTTTGCCTACTTTGTTGTGGACAAAGCATAAAAAGGTCAAATGGAAGATATTTGTTTTCAGTATTTTTCCATTGTTGTAGGCTTTTGTGGGTCTTGAAAGCAGAATGCATTCCATTTAGGGACAAATAACAGTTATTAACTCTCATTTAGATGAGAAAAAAACAATTTTTTTGAAAAAATTATCTGCCATTTTGCAAGCAAAAATTAAGAAATGGTACTGAGACAAATGGTGGTGTTGTGTGTGTAAGTGAAATATAGAAATGCATCAAATGAATCTAAAATAAATCAAAAAGTTATCAGACTGTATTCAAGCTAAGCCTCATTTGTTTGTTGCAAACTAAACTGAAACAACAATTAGCATTTCTAAAAAAAAATTTTGTGTTTAAAATACAGCTTTCTTATTCATTCAACAGAATTCACTTAATTCTTTTTGTTTTAATAGTTTGAAAAGAAAATTCATGAAATGAATTATTGCTTGCTTTATTTGTACACCGAAAATAGATGGGAATTTTCTTTAAATTTTTTTATCCATTAAAATAGTGTTAAAGTAATATTTATTCCTTTATTCCATTGTCATTAGGTCTCTGTGCTGGTTTGAGTGTTTTTAATTCAACAAGCAAATCAGGCAGTGAGATAGATTCCTTCATCAAGACACAGAGGTAAAATTAATTTTAGCCATGATAAATTATTTTTCTATTTTTTTTTTTTGCAGTGATGAACAAGCGAAACATCACAAAGAGTTCTCTTAACAAAGTTTATAACTTTTATGATTCACCAACCCCTTTTATTTTTCCCTCCTGCTAAAAGTTGCTAGAAGTTCTTTATTTCAAAATTGTAAATGATAAAATTGAAATAGAGGAGTTAGTGTCCAGACTTATTGTATTTTCTAACTTTCCACTTTAATTTTTTTACTTACAATGACAGGGCTGCTTCATCTTATAGTATAGGATTCTGCTCTGAAGTGGAAGATGCAAGTAGAGATGACGATATTTGTCAATGCAGGAAAGATACAGATCCATCATGTGGACTGCATTCTGCCACTTTCCTATGTGGCACTATGGGAAATATGGGTAATTTTTAAAAGAATTCCTATTTATCCATATTTTTCAACTTTGAAATTGTGTCTTACAAAGATTTTTTTGTTTTCAAGATGCATTAAAAAGTTGAAAGTTGGAAGAAAAAATTTTTTATACTAGGTTTTAATAAAACTCGTGTTTACTTCTCATTTAGCTAAAGACATCACAGAAAAGTTGATCCTCTTGGCGTCACCTCCAACTGGTTGTTGCAATCTTCAAAGGCATGATATGGACAATTTAGGCTTGAGTGATACTTTTGTGGTGAGTAGTGAGATATGATTAACCTCATCCAGATGCAGTTAGTTTAAAACTTAATTTTCACATAAATTATTTCTGTTCAATTCTGTTGTTTCCAGATAAGTTTCATTATCGTTTAAAAAAAAATATGTAAGTGATTCACATTGGCTCCAACCTGTCATGTTTTGTCAGTTTGAAGAATATACAATAAGATATAAGATATCCATGCAAGCTGTAAATTGCTTGCAAAATATGACTCTTAATCATTTCTGTCACTGTATATGTTGTTAACAGAATGTTTCCTGGCCAACTGTCACAAATCTGACGGAAGCAGAAGTCAGGTTAGAATGTGTGAAAGTGTTAAACTCTACCAGAATATCTGTGTGCTCTGGTATCAAAGAACAAGATCCTAACATTGCTGGGATTATTCAGGCCTGTGTAGATGATATCCAGGTAAGGACACTTAAAATCAAATTTTGGAGGTAGTCATTTACCTACCTGTAGCACCGATATTTTGAATTTCGCTCAACCTCTTAATCTCTTGCCCTCCCCCCTTCCTCCACTTACTAAGGATTTAAATGTGCAAAGTCAGAGCCTTTAGATGATGACTATAGCACAGTATCAATAAGCATCCTAATGTTTGCCTTCTCTTAATACATTAAAAGAAAGATTTATTTTGTTCTCAATTTTTTATAGGGTAAGTATTCTAAATCTGATTTATGGACAAACTATAAGAGTTGTGTTGAAAATAACTCATTTCGAGTTCTAGGGGAACACACATTAATTTTTGCATTTGTTTGTGCTTTATTCTTTTATTAAGATATCAGAGAGTTTGTCAGATTCTCAAGCTTTTGCCATGCAGTTCATATGGGCATGTGTCCACCATGCCATCACTGAAGTTAAAGACTTCACACTGTCTAACAGATCACTTGTAGCTCCATCAGCTCAACCACCCTGTGACTCTTGGTGTGACCAAGGAACATGCATGAATGGTAAATGAAACCTAAAGATCATTGAATTGATAAATTTATATGATGCAGGTTTTGTAGGCAGTAGTTTTCAAATGTTTCTTTTTTTTTTTTACGTTTTATTATGGTCTGAATAAGATTGACCGTTCCATGATGTCAGAAAAATCAGAATCTGTTATGCCACTTCAGTAATGAAACTTCTAATATCAAGGAAAAGTAGGCTTTCAATATCGGAAAACTCAGGACCACACAGCTTTCATTTTCAAACTCCCAGTATAAAAATTTGAATAGATTTGTATTAGTATAATTGGTTGACCATGTCATGAAAATCAGGCTCAAACTTCTTAATTTATCGAACTTCCAATATCAAGTGTGGCTTTGTAATAATTTGGCTGTTTTACCATGCCAGGAAGATAAGCACCATACTGCTTTGGCTAACAAATTTTCAATATCTGAAGTTTTATTGCTTGATTATGATTTGCACATATTTTTGTGCTTGATCTTGAGTTGTACTATTGACTTTAAATATTATCTCATCAAAATTAAACTCATACACTTTAAAATTACCAAACTCATATGTTTACCTTCCATTGATTTATAATTTTTGTTTGTTATTGGCTTTACCAAAAAAAAATTAATTGATAGTGCCAAATTCTTAGTTCTGAATGTTTCTAAGACTGCACTGTTTGAGGGGCTTCTTTGCATACTGTAGGAATTTTATCAGAGATTTGGGTTCATATATATACTACTTTGTTTAGTCTGGAGATTTGCAGAAATGAGAATTCACAACACTATATTGCTTAGACTAATGAATCAGTACATATGATCAGTTGGCAAACAGAAAAGGCCAATGGTTCTAATCCTTCACTAAAAAATTGTACAGTCATTGAGTCAAATAGAAACTAAAGGTTTTAAATTTAAATTCATATCAATATTTTTTTATGAACCAAGGTACTAGGTAGACAGGTCCAAGTTAGAATGAACACATGGTGGAATTGTCATTAGTTTAACTTTTATTCTGCTCATAACCAACTTTTATTGTCCTTCATTGTTTATATTGGATTTAATTTCCCATTTAGATGTATGCCAGTGCCAGACGGGGTTTGGTGGTTTCTCATGCTCTGTGAAGCTGAATGTCGGACCTAACATCACTAGTGTGGTTGGAGGCCAAACATGTGATACAAGCTCTGGCCAGAAATGTGCAAGACTCTCTCTAATTGGCTCACAGTTTGTAGACAGTGACCAACTGCTGTGCCATATTACCCGTAATGTAAGCCTTCTATATTGTATCTTGAACATTTTTTTTCTGCAGAGATCTTACTGATATTTACTTTTCCCCTTTCTTTAAAGATCTTTTTATTGTAAGACCTTGTCATCATGTTTTTACTTCCTCAAATGATGTTTTAATGTTGTTTCATTTTATACACTGTTACCATATTTAGTTTCAACCATCTGTTGAAATCTGCACTATGTGTAAAAATCAAGGTCATCACTAATTAGATAATGCATCATACAGGTTATTGCTTTATCTGAGCTTTGATAACACAAGTGAATATTAATAAAAGAAAATATTATTTGGCAAGAAATAAAGCAAATGTTTTTTTGTAAATCAAAGATTGGTAAGAAAAAAATCTGAAACTAAATTTTTTTCTGCTGGTGGTATATTTTCTTATGTATAATATTCAATAACATCTCTAGAATTTTGTGTACTTTAAGACTTAAATCGATTCTCGTGCATTTCTATTGAGTCTATAAATTTAACCTTTGGTTTAAAAACTGCAATAATTACATTAATTGCTAAGAATGTTTCAATCCCTAATTTTAAGTGGGCTCTATGTTATAGAAAATCAATTTTTTTTTTTCTACATTTAATTTATTACCTCTTCAACCTTCAACCTCTTTCCTTTTAACTTTTTTTTCTTCTCAGGGCACAGCTTCAGTGCACAATGCCACCTTTATCAGCAGTAGTCAGATTATATGTGACCTAAAACTATTCACAAGTGCTGAGGTCAGTGTCAGCCTGGATGGTGCCAACACTGGTAATGGCATCTCCAGAGTGTTGTTTGATGGCAACTGTCAGCTATGTAATTACACTGGATGTACCGATCAGGTAAGTAGCATTCACAGATATGGGCTTGAATAAACAGTTTTAGCCATGATCAAGCAAAAACTCTATGGACAATTTAAATGGGCGTAATTGATTCAGGTATCCATGTTTGTGTGATAAGATGATAATTAAGTATCTTATTTATAATATCTTAAGATTTAAGAGTTATAAAAGAGAATGAAATAAACATTTGACTGATCAAGATAGAAAATTAGTATCACTAGGTCATAGCGCAAATGCAAGTAAAGTATTTCTTTGTAGTTAAGTGTGATATTTTAGTACCCTATATTTTCAGGAATTTCAGGTCTCTGTTCTCACAATCATGTTTATCTCGTCAGGAAATTCTAATCTGTATACTGAGGCTAAAATATTTTATTATTATATTAAAGCTTGACACGCCACGCAAGTTATAGTTTTTCTCATACCTTTAAATCAGAGGTGATTATTGTAATATAAAATCTTTGTAAAAGTCATGGAAGAAACATTGTTTCATTCATGTATCAAAGTAAAGTTACAGGAGGTACTCTATCAATTTTAACATTTTTATTTCTTTTTTCAAGTCTGATGTGAGTCAAATATTATGTTAATAAACATTTGCCTCTATTTGCTAATATCTCAGGCAAACATTTGTCGCATCAACCAAAAATGCTATGGGTGTGGATCTGTGTTTCCTGATGATGTGACAAGATATTGCCATCCACAGAATGCAACAGACACTTGGAACCGTTTACAAAGTAAGTTTGAGTATGGACAAAAAATGCCATACTTTTCTGCTCATATTCATCTCTTTTGCCCTTCAATACCAGATCAAATTTATACTAATTCTTATATGAAGGTGCATGCATACTTGAGCTTTGTTTATAGAACAATTCATCCAGCAAAATATGAAACTATTTGTTAACTCTTTTTCAATATATTAATGATTTGCACAAGCCTAGAAAAGAGAAAGAACACTATATTTTGATACTCCAGATTGTTAATTTTGTATGACACATGTACTTGTATTAGCAATATGTGAATCTAGATATTTGTGTAAATTGAAGATTCTTGAAATTACTAACTTGATTCAGACAGTGAAGATGATTTTGTAGTTAACTAGAGACAATGGCAGTTTCCTCAATGAACTGAGAAGGTTATGGGTCACTGCAAATGTAATCCAGTTGAAAATCATTGATAGTTTCAATATCTCAATTTGTTAACAAAATAATGTTATCTTTTGTCTTTTTATATGTGTGATTAGCAGAAATTCAAAATATTCTGTTGAAAAATTCATGTAACTAGAACAAAATTTGTTGGTAGTTTATATTTTAATATTATTAATCAATCAACTTAATCATTTAATATTGTTTCTATAAGTAAGTTATCAGTTTTATTAAAACTTCAGTATAACTAGGAAGTTTCCAGTTAATTCATAAAACAAAAAAAAAAACCTTACCTTCACCACTTTTACTGTGCAGAAAAGTTTAGTTTGAAGATCTTCTACAACACCAAGAACTTTTGTTCAATCATAACATTTTCTTACTCATATAGTCTTTAACTACTATGGACTTAAATTAAATCTTGTACCTTCTCCAGGAGAGCAAGTTTACTCCAGACGATTCACTTTCCAATCTGTCAAAGAATCTGTTGTTAGCACCATCAGTGAAGGAGATTACCAAGTTTCACAAAATGTTACTTTAGTTGAAGGTTTTGGGGGAGAAAAATCGGTGAAACTGGATGAAAGTGGACAGTTTGTCAATTTCACATCTGCCTTGAAGGAACTAGATCCAGACTCTTGCTCACTTGGCTTTACAATACAGTTTGATATTAAGTTTATTTCCACATGTGGATATGGAATCTTTTTAAGCACACAAGGAGCAATTGGTAATAAAGCAGGACTTGCTGTGTCTTTGTGTGAAGGAAATGTGTTTGTGTCAATTAAAACAATGCACAAAGAATGGTCTGTAAAGGCTGGACATGTATCTATGGACAAGTGAGTAACATATGAGATTACCTCTTTACTTTTATATTTCTTTCAGCACTTATTTGCCTCATAGTATATAAAAATCTGATGTTAAAACAAAGCAGTTTTTTCATTATCAAAAGATATTAAACTGTAAAATGTTATAAAGAATGAGAGTCAGCCATCATGACACAACTAAATGGCAGCTACATTGAAAATAATTAGTCTTATTCATAATCATATTATTACATGTCTACAAATATGAAAAAAAATTAACCAAAGTTCAAGTTTTTATTTTCTTGAATTAAGTTGTTATGTCATCACTCCTCGGAGCAAATAAATAAGGGTGACACAATTTTCTAAGCTTCTCATCATTGAACATTATGTAAAAATGTCATAGTTTTCTCAAAAGAAAATGTATTTTTAGAATTCAAGATAGTGATTACAGGAGAAAAAAAAATTCTTACACTTGATTCGTTACGTCTGGGAGTGAGGCACTTTTGAGACATCCAGAGCAATTCAGGCATAAGTGGCCCATTATTTTTTGTAAAGCTTATGTAATGATCCTTTAGAAAAATTACTATGTAAAAATAAGCTCTGGACATAAAAATGCTGGACTTATACTTATTTTAAACTGAAAGGCAAAAAAAAAAATCGTCTCATTTTATTAATGAAGACTCAATCATGACTTTTGCATTGTTCTCATGAGCTGCCTCTTATTTATATATGGTATATATATATCCATAGAAAATACATGCTTGTAGAGATCCTTAAGGGGTATTATAAAAATATGTAACGACATACACAATTCCCACATTGACTTGGGACTAACGTTTCATTGAGAGGCTTTTCAATTGAGTGAAAGATCATATGTGTGGTTCACACTGGCTTTTATTGAATGGTTGTCTGATAACCAACAAACTTTGGGTCTCAAGACTTTGAAATGGAAGGTTAAAAAACACTACATTCAGAACAGCGACTTTGAACTTTAAGGTAGATATTTGGAACAAGCAATTTCATCCAAACAAGAACATCAAATGGACAATCTTGAAAAAAGTACAATATTTTCTCCCCTGAATACTCATTCTACAATTTCTTTGAAAAAACATCATTGATATGATAAAAACAAAATCACAAAAAAAAAACAAACCAAAACAAAAAGCTACAAAAAACAACCCGCAGATCTTGGACAGATGTGTTCACACTCTAGATAGGCAACTTAAAGCAGAATAATATGAAAAAAGACGGAATGGGTGCTATAAGCTGGTCAATGCCTTCGTGCATAAATCCTTAAACCAAGAGGATGTTTGGGATCATCCAATCATATAAAATAATCAATGAAAACTACAAACAAGACCAATCAGGTGGTTTAAGAGCCTCTGAATGAAACAGCTTGTTCCAAGCCAAAGGAGGGAAATTTGTGTGTAGCTTATATAAACTTGAGAAAAGTCTAGTAGATCACTTATTATAATTCTTTACACAAACAAATGTTTTGATGATTTTCATCTCTTCAGGCGAATAAACACTTGTATAGCAAATTATAGTAAGTGATCTGGATTTTTCCTTATTTATATCTATCTATCTATCTATCTTTCTATATAAATAAATCTTGTTTAATCAAAGGTGCTCAACTTTAAGATTAGAGGAGCTCAAACAAGTTAAGAAAAGTCTAGATCACTTTTTGCTACACAAATGTTTCGATGATTTTCATCTTTTCGGGTGAATAAACACTTGCGTAGTATATATATATATATTCTAATATAGTAACATATAAATGGTACTGAAACCAACATAATTTGAGAAAAAAATGGAAGGTGAGACATTTTAAAATATGACTCACAAAAAAAAAATGGTTTTATCTGATATCTAAGAATTGACTTAGAAATACTAGATTTAGCTGTAAGCCTCTTTTTTTTTTCTTGTATTTAAAAATATTTTGTAGTAACTCATTGTGTGCCAGAGCGTTTTCCACGGTTGCGCCAGGCCATTTTTACTGTGCATATTGTCTTTAGAGGATGCATTGGAAATTGGGTTCCAGTTTGGCTTATTTTTGTGTAACTATGACTTATTATATATTTAGAGCTATCTCTCATAGGAAACTTAAAAAGTTTCATGACCTGGCTACCAATGGCGAAACAAACATTGGTTCTTATATCGACGATACATCGTCAATTGGCACAGCTGCGGCTCACTATATCGACGATACATCGTCGATTGGCACACAATGAGTTAAGAAAAGCATGAAACTTAGTTTTATTATATATCAATTTAATTCACTCAGATTTGTGGCAGCAGAGATTAGTTGGTCTCCCACTCTTGGTTTAACTGGATCATGGGCTGGACAGAGGTTTGAGGCACAACAATATTCAAACTTAGGTTTGTCCCTGATGAGAGCTGAAGATTTGATCATTGGATCTGCATCCTCATCCTCCATCTTCACCTGTGATGTGGGCATTATTTTTGGTGGCCTTACTATTTTCTCAGCACCAAAAGCTGTGTTGGATACATTAGGCATAATTACAGGTACTTGTAATATCTGCTCTATTCAAAATTGTTTGTTTTTCAATAGAAACATCAATTGATATACAAATTTGTCGTGGAAGATTCAAAGTGTGCCATGGAATTGTTTATATATTCCACACAGCTGCTCGTTTTGGGCTAAAACCGAACTTTTGGCTGTCAAGAGTGCAAAGTGATTTATTACCCTGGGGTGCAGACTCGGTGTATGAGATAACCGTATTGGGAAGTATGGGCAAGCAGGTGCGAAGGTACCGTAACAGGGTCAGTTGAGCTACTGCATTAATCGTGCTTGCCCTCCGACACAGCACAGAAATTCATAAATTTTACTTGTTTTTACAAATGCAGTTTAAATTGATGGTGTCAAACAGGGTATCATTTTAAAGTGCTTTTTATTATCTTTTTAATGGTGTAAAGGTTAAAGGTATGTTATTTCTAATTAAAAATTTATCATCCTCTGTGTAAACAATATATTAATAGCATTGCCTCATAAATTTTGTACTTTTAATTTTTCAAAAAAAAAAAAAAATACTCCCTCATGGGATTTTTCAATTATATATAAATGTATGCAATAGTATTATCATATACAAAACACTGAAAGTTTCAAAAAGGAGACCCAAAAAGTATTATTGGTAGGACAGTGTAAAGTCAGTTTAGTGCCATAGAGATGATAGTGAGACAATTACATTTTCTTTCGTTATTTTTTAGCAATAAATTCGTAATTTGTCTACAGGCTAAATACTTTATGTATGGACAACATTTTGCAAATTTATATTTCATATATTTTCCAAGACAGAAATTTTTAATGAACATATCAACTCCATATTAGAAAAAAATTACGTGAGGTATAACTTTCCTTCCTAATATAAGCTGTGGACGCTGTAATGGCTCATACCATTGAACAACACAATAAATGTGTTAATGAATTATGTGGAATTTGCTGCAATCGTTCTTGGACTAGAAAGCAAGAAGATTGAAGAGAAAAACCATGTCTTTGCAAAAATTAAAAAAGACGATATATTTTTCATATGTAATATTAACATTGATGATGACGTTTGTAACAAACATTCAATAACTATATGTTCCAAGTGTGATGTGAAGATTAGAAAAATCAAACAAGCTAAGAGTAAAGAGATGGTTCACAGTTTGAAGGACTCTGCGTCTGCTGCTGCACACCTGTGGACTGAATATTATTCAGAAAAAAAGATGAAAGTAATAATGGAGTGCCATCCTCTTCAGTTTGCACCCTTTTTACAGACATTATGTTCCCCCTACAAAGAGGCGAAAATTGGCGAAAACCTAAATATTTAGGCAATATAATTATCTGGCCTGTACGTACTATGTAAAATAATTACACACAAAGACACACGCACGTTTACATAATATTCATACACACACAATCATGGCATACAGAGACCTATTCACATTGTATATACTCGTACACAAACTACATGTACACCCTTGTTTGGAGTTTCTTCACTGGACGAAGACGTTTCAGCATTAAAAAACTCACCTTATTCAACACTGGAGATGGAATTACATAGATTATCTTTATGGTCTGAGATACAGACTGATAGTGGGAAGCCAAGCCCCAGCAGCCAGTCCAGTTAATGAATGTGAACGGGACTAGAGTCACGATAAACAAGTGGCCATTGTAGACCTCCGAAGAGGGTCTCGGAAATAAAATTTATTATGTGAGCAGTTCATACTTCTAACTCTATAATGGTATGGTCTCAAAGCTACAGATGGTGAGGAACCTTTTATTTTCATTCTTTTATAAGTGAGTCTTTTTGATATAAAAAGACTGATATAAAAGACTAAATTGTCCTTAGCTGCCTATTTTTTTACCATGATGAATTTTATATCTATATAAACAGTAATACATAATTTGCTGATTTTTTTTACAATTTTTTTTTTTGCGTACAAAATGGGATAAATCTGGGTCATGCTGACATTTTCGCCGGACAGCTGCCAGGTAAATTGACCTTCTGACTTCTGTAGTGCCACAGGGCTCAGCAGGCAAACTGAAATGCAAGCTCTTAACAGCTGTGTCCAGTGCTTGTTGAAATCTGTAAGTTAAAAATTCATTTAGAAAATGAAACACAAAACTATCTTTGCTATTTTAGAGAAATAAAACCATTAGACTGGTCTTATCAGTGATGGGTGTATTCCATTGATGTGTTTTTGATTTATGCATAATCATTTTTTTTTAATAAATATCTCTTTCAGAGCGCCCAAAGTTGCCTTTACCTCCAGCAATCTTTGTCAGATATCAGACAGAGTTGAATGCATCTGTGTTTGATTGCACCTTTGTGAACCTTAAACGGGGAGATACCCAGTATATACTAGAATGGAAGGTTGGAGACACTTCAGTCAGAAAAACGACGTTGAACTCAACAAGTGAAATGGACATTCTTACTCAGGAAGAATTTTTACAAGCAAATGGAAGTTTTGGATCACAGGTAAGCGAAGAAACAATTTTTGTTTTATATTTGATTTCTCTTGGTTTTTTTTTCTTTACTTTTTCATATACATTATGAAAAATTTTAAAAAGTGCAACAAAAACAACAAACAAACAAAAAAATAATGCTGCATCAAAATTACCCTATAATCTGTGTCTGGAATATCAACATTTTCCAAAGTTAGAATCATATTGAAGAGAGGAAAATGGGCAGCAAGCGTCATGTTGAAATAATAGGATATGAACAACTGTCATAATATAAATGTATATATAAAATGGTTTTATAAATGTAAATTCAAGAATTTATTCATATATTCCATTCATTGCTTATTATAAATAAATGTAATTAAAGCTGTATAACGATAAACATAAATAATACTTTTGAAGCATGAGACATATATATATACGTCCTACAGTTGCATTAAACCTATACCTATTCAATACTCTGAGTCTAGATAAAAAAGTCTGAATTATCAGTAATTATTGTATAAAATTTAAAATTTAAAAAAGGTGACCAATAATCTACACTAATTCATGTTACAACTGAATTTCAACATCCTGATAATTTTTTTCAGGTTTCCTGCTCAGTGAAAGCATGCTATGTTTACAACTGTGAGGTACTTAGTGGTCCAACATTTACAACTACGTTTGATGTCACTATAGAGGTAATTTGGGCTTCTCAATTTTGTTTAATCCTTTCAAGTTTGATATGAAAAATATCTATTTGAAGAAGAGCAGAAACTGTTTTTGTTAATGTGTAACTATACATTGTCTAATTTTACTGTAGAACAGAATAAAGGGAATTTCTTCTTAATATATTTTAGATGTCACTTTTACTTTAAGTAGTTATGTTGCTATCACTGACAGCTTTCATTATCTTTTATATAGCTTCTACTTACATACATATATATATTTATATATATATGTGTATATATATATATATATATATATATATATATATATATATATATATATATATATATATATATATATATATATATATATATAAAATTTCAGTTGGTTCCGTATAAATCATAATATACTTTTATGAAAAGTATTATCAAATTCAGTACTGTTTTCTTCAGTGTACGTCTTTATATTGGTTTTAGATAGTTTCAATATATGCACACTCTTTACCACATTAGTCCTTGTGTGTAAACTGTTATCAAACTCATTTCTTTTTTTATCTACATATCTTTACTCTCAGGTGTTAGCAACAAGCATCACTGTGGTAGAAGGAGGTGGATCCTCTGATATTGAGATTAACACATCAGTTCCACCTAGCCTTTTCTGTAAACAAGGAGGTGATGCAAAGCTTCAAGCCACTGTTTTAGTAGGAGCATTTGATGGACCCAAAACATGTAATAGCGGTGCTGACCTCAGACAAGTAGTTGTTGGAAGAAGGAAGTCAGACCTGCCAAACGATAGGAATAACAGCAGCCCTCTAAACATCCAAAGTAGTATTCCAGGTGGTGCTTTAATCATTGCCATTCCACAAAATCAGTCGCAAAGTGGATGTCAAACAATTCTTGATGATATGACATGGAGAGAGGGTTTCGTCATTCCCCTGAGGGCCACCATTGACCTTGTAAAGGATGGAGATCGGAGAGGAAGCATTTATGTAGCGGTATCAGTTAGTTGCTTACCTGGAACAGAAGTTTTGGTGAATTCTACAGTGCAGGTGAGTTTTTTTAGACTGTGTGTCATAGAGAAATTGCTATAATATACAGCAATATGAGGATTAATGATAATAATTTGTTTCATCGTAGAAAGAAGAAGAAAACAATAATGGTATTTATAACATAAAATATGCAAACTTTAATACAACCATTAAACAAGACAGAAGATTATAGTAATAATACTGATAATTATAATAGTACCTTAAATCATAAATAAAACTTTAATAGCAATAAGTATCATTAATAATGGCGACATTAATAGTTAAAATATGAATGGTAATTATTATGATAATTGTAATAATAATAATAATAATAATAATAATAATAATAATAATAATAATAATAATAATAATAATAATAATAATAATAATAATAATAATAACAATAATAAAAATGGTGATAACAATTACAACAAAAATAATAATAATAATAATAATAATAATAATAATAATAATAATAATAATAATAATAATAATAATAATAATAATAATAATATAAATAAAAATAAGTGGCAATACTGATTTACCCAGCAAAGCAAGAAAGTGTGTATACTTAAAAACCTAATAAAACTCACAAACTTTGTCAATGGCTCTCCATATAACCTGGGAGGATTTTGTGTATGTTGGTCAGGACAATTAAGATGGTAACTTCCTTCTTGAAATCTTGATAAAAGCGCTCTCTGTTGATTTTCCTACCACCTTTATCAAGAAATAGACAACACACATCATGCAAGCTGCCTATAGCAATAGCACTGGGGGATCCACTTGTGAAACGTCTCTCTATAAATCTAGAACATCAGATGTAAGTGCTTATGCAGCCTTGGATGAGTACTGTTCACAGTCATGGAGTATTAAGAGGCATTGAAAGGGACTGAAGCTTCTTTCATCGCTGACAAAAAAAAAGTTTTTTTTAAAGCTCAAAATAATACTACAGACATCATCTAAATGACTCAAGTTATTGCTGATAGTACATGAATTTTAATAAGGTAATACAATACTTTGTGACAAAAAATGGTGAATCTAGATAGATCTGGAAAATTTTCTTTGAAGAACTTCAGCAGAAAGTCATTTTGACTATCAAGAGTCCAGCAGTAGAGATTGGGACTCCAAATGTTTGCTGTGTTGAGGAAACCAGATCATTAACTTGTGCATATTTGTCTTTCAAGACTCTGATTAATTGTGCAATGCAAAATGTTTTTTAATTATAAGAGCCATATATTTTCATAAAGGCAATAAATCCCACATGTGTTCTTTTCCACAAATAGCAAAAGGCATTTCGATGTTAGAAATTTTGAAAAGACTATGCAACATAGGTCTTGGTTTTTTTTTTTCACAGATTGCAAATTATTTCCTTCCTTTATCATTAAAGGGGGTTAATGATTTTTGCCCTTTAAAATTTTCAATAGAAGTCTCAGATGAGCTTTCTGGATTTTAGTAAAGAAAATATTGTAAGTGTAATAGATATATAATTTTCAAGGAAACAAGCCCTGTTGGAAAAATGTCAAATTTAGTATTCTATCTTTGTACTGGCACTGCTTACCCATTTTTCTGATAATACAAATTTCAATTAAAGCTGTTTATATTAATTATAATGTCTTCGTGAACTTATTAATTTTAAGAATATCCATTACTTGAACTTTTTCCCCCTTTGAGATGGTTAGGGTTATTAAAGGTTACATTTCAGCAATTCATATACAGATATTTATGATAGAGGAATGTAGTAAGCAGAGAGTTCTTGCCCATGAGCCACAATCATGGACAAAGCAAAACTTACAGGGGTAAAATATTGTAGACGTATATAAATAAATATTGTAAACTTGGTGGAAAAAGAGAAAATGTTAGTTTGCATGATCAGAGTTTTGGACAATAGGGGAATTAAGAATTTCCGTTCTTTAGATCATTATCTCAGCTGGATCAAGTATGTGTAAAAGGACTTATAGATGAGCAAAGGGCCAGTTTTGAACTGTAGAAACTTAGTGTAGGTCTCTCTCACATATTTGCATATGGTTCAAGATTGGGCTCTGACACAACCAATTGGAATCTCTTTATATTTTGGAGAAAAAAAAATCTGTTTTTGAGTTTGTCAGCAGTTATAACAATATTAAAGACTGGGCTAAAATTCATTTCTCTGTTCACATTTGTGGGTTCTTCTACTTTTGCTGTCTCAGAATGTCGGCAAAAATTGAGTTAGTGCGCAATTCACATATATAGTTGTGCTAGATACCTGCAGTTCCACTTGAACTTCAAATCAGGAAAATAATTACAAAAGCAATTATGATATTTATTATAATAGTAATAATGATAATATAATACTAAAAGGTTACTAGTAATAACAAAATTGATATTTATAATAATAAAAATAATTTCAATTAAGAATAATGATGGTGATGATAATAATAATGATAAAACTATATCAGGAAGAAAGAGTATAGATAACAATTATAATTTTTATGGGGAGAATATGTGTGGCAGTGTTACAAAAAGCCCAGTTCACACAGGCTACCCCAAAAAAAAAATCTAATATTGGGGGCAAATTTGAAAAGAAAGACAATTTTGGCTACAGATTTGTTAAAATATAGTTGAAACATTTTTCCTTTTGACCTTGATGGAAGATGGTTAACCATCAACAAAAACTATATTAAGTATCAATGTCTTAATAGATTGTACATTGTGATTTGAAATTTTATTTGTTCCCTCAGTAAGATGCCACTATTGTTTTTATTTCCTTTATTATTTTTTACATAATATACACTTTTTGTTTTGTAAAATTTTCCTTATTATTCTCTATGTGATTTTTTTACTGTTATAAAGTGAGTGTTTCCATCAACTACTTGTAAGGTACTGATTTCAAACACATTCAAATGATGCTTGGGACATTCAGATTTGAATGGTATTTTATATTCACTTTTGTTTCGTCGGGTATTTTCAGGTCCTGGTCAAAGACAGAGATTTTGCCTCACAGTGCAGCATTGTGAATGATCCTCACATCAAAACATTTGATGGAGTGTACGTTCAACTTAGACTCAATTGTGTTGTTTTGATGAAAAGTAGCCTTCTTTGTTGTTTTTCTTTTCTTTTTTTTTTCTTCAATTTTTTTGTTGATTTTTTTCTTATTATTTTTCCCCCCCATTTGTCTATATGGTTGACTCTCACCACTGTGATTAGGTGTGGCTGTGAGTCCTCTTGGCAATGAGGTTTTTTTTGGGTTTGTTAATTTTTTGCGATAAAGTTAACTTTTTTAAAAGAATTATAGCTGCATTACTTTGTTGGGCTGCTTTTTTTTTAAATTGATTCTGTTATATTTGTTATCTTTTCTTTTACTCTTTTGTGAATAATTTAATTGAGGTTTAGTATGACTTCAGTGCTTTGCAGCATTTGTATACCATATGGTCAGAAAGGCATTGAAACTTGCAAATTGTATCATTTCCAACTGCGATGAACCTGTATATGTACATATTTCTTCATTTAGGCAAAAAGCGATAGGTTTATCTGGTTTAAGGCTAATATTTCTGGGGCAAGAAATACATAGCATTTCGACTATATTTTTTTTACATCTTTTAAGCATTTTAATTAATTTTTGCCCCCTAATTTTACCCAAAACTCTTTATTAGCCATTTTTATTTGTTTTCCATTATTTCCAGATACTTTGACAGCTTCAAAGAGGGTGAATTTGTCATCTATTCACACAACCGGCTCCCCTACTCTGTACACGGTTTCTTCCGTGACTGCAATAATAACATTGCAGCTTGCACTTGTGCGGTAGCTGTCAAGGTTGAAGATGATGTAGTTTTGTTAGACAGATGTGGGCCAAATCGATCTGCCACACAAAGCTTTACACCTTTGACTGTGAAGCTCATTCGCAATGGTGAAATCAATCCAGGCTTCAAGATTCAGGAACATGATCAGGGCAACAAGTACCATGTATGATGCACATTTTGATATTTCAAGCAATTATTGTCTGTTTTTTTTTTTAATTTGTCAAATAAAATTTTAATGAAATAAAACTTTATGTACTTTTGCTCATGAATCGTATCACAAATTGCTTTGAAAATTTTGAGAATTTACTCACACTCAGCATCTGCCATTGTTTTGATTTACAAGTGCTTAATACCAGCGTTATTTCTGTGAGTGATTTTTTTTAGTTTGTCCTTGGATCTAGAATTACTTTCAGATACATCCTTTCCTTTTTCGAAAGAGCTTGTATCAACATTGCTTCAAGATGTAATCATCCAATGATTGTGAATGAGTAGACTTATCTAGATTGCTAAACCTTAATCTAGATTTAGACCGTTTTTCTTGAGTAATTCCCCTTTTCATTTGCCTAGATCTAAGTGTAGATCTAGTCTAGATTTCTTAGTCTGAGATTTGGATACTTTATAAGGACTTGCTCAAAAGTCTGAGGAGTTAGGTTCATCCATATTTTTTTCTCTCAGGTCTCAAGTTGACAAACTGAGTTTTCATAAGAATCTACATCATTAATAAGTCATTTCCATGTCTCATCAGGGTCTATTTACAAAGAAAGTTCTGTAAAGACAAAAAAAAAATACTGTTCAAGATCTTCTTACTGGATGTAGCTAAGTTATGATTTTACCTAAAGGATTTTTACCACACTTTTTGAGACAATGGGGGGGCGAGGAAAAAAAATTATTACGCTTTTTCTATGTGGTGTAAAGAGGGGCAGAAAAAAAAATATGTGCTGCACAGGAATGGCTCAGAGAAAAAATTATCCACCGCGTGTAACACACAGGACAATCTCGAGGAGAGTTTTAAAGAAAAAACAATCGAAACACTAATTAACTTTATGAAGCAAAAAAATAAGAAATAATTACCTCTTTCCAATAGAATTTAGTTTCAAAGAAAAACAAAAAAAAAAAAACCTAGATGAATGCCAGATTATTTTTTCAGGGTAATTTTACTCACATTGTGATATGTGTTTTTACTTCAAAAAGTTATAGAGTGACTGACATAAAACTTAGTGTTGCTATCACTTATTTTGGACAAAAAAAAAAAACGTTCATCGACAAAATCTTCTTAAAATGTTTTTTCGACTTGGAGCTTACTCAACTTGGTATTAAATTTAGCTTTCAGGTGTAACAGGATTGACGATAAAAATACTTTTATTCCCTTAGGTTATCCTACCAAGTGGCACAACAGTGATTGTAGAGAATGACAAGAGATCAATTGGAGGGGTATCAACCTATGTGAATGTGTGGATAACTGCATCACCGTTTGATTATGGAGAAACAAAAGGTAATAGTTTCCCCACATTTTCCACAATATAAATGTAAGAATTTTTTTTAATTATTTGGAATGGTCAAATCACTATTTTCAAATATGAAAGCATTCTGAAAAGACTCAAAAGTCAGGGTAGGTAATGCAATTGTAAACTACTTTTTTAGAGTCCATCCGATTTAATAAAGAACTTTTTGGGATTTTATAAAGTTGAGTTCTTTTTTGGTCTTTTCATTTACAGCACTGGAATACTCATAAGGCTTTCAAAATAAATTCAGTTCAAATTTTTTCCTTTAGTGCTTGCAGTTTGTACTAAAAGTATTAAAAATGTCTATAAGAATAATCATTTCAAATGAATTAACATTCCTGTTTTGCCAGGTCTATGCGGAACATTTGATGATGACCTAACCAATGATGTTGTTAATCAAGCTGGTGAGGATGTGAGAGTTCCAGGAATATTACAAGATTTCTTTACTGAGGAATGGAGGTGAGTTTGATTGTTTTTTTTATGATAAAAGCATACATTTTAGCAAGCTTCATGCTACAGGAAATTTATAATGATGCTCTTGAAACGCTGAACTATTTTTGTTTTGAGAAGTATATCTTCTTAAAAAACTAAAAAGAATAGATGAGAATCTTATTTCAATTTGATATTTCTTTACAGGGTCAATGCTCGAGATACAATGTACTCAGGCACATGTGAGTCTGATGAGACAGAAGCCCGTGAGGAGGAGTACTGTAGCTGCATGGCCATTGATCAACCAATGTGTGATCCTGATCAGTACTTTGTCAATTGCAGAAAGGATGCAGCAATTGCAAACTCGAACATTAAATTCTGTAAGTTAATAGAAGCATTTCCACAACAAATAATCTAATTTAAATTACATTTATTGTAAGAAATCAGTATTCTATGTAAGATTTTATCGAATTTAAATTAATAATTGCCATTTTAATACTGTTTTCTTTTCAGATGATGATGTGACTGCCAGATTAGTTCTAGCATCTGAAGAGCCTGAATTTTGCTTTGACTCTACTATTACTGTCCCTGTCTTTGAATATGATGTTTTCTACTCTTTTGATGAATCAGTAAGTTTTATGTAAATTGAAAGAAAAATCGTTTTATATATATTTATGAAAATTAGGAAACCAATTTAAGGTAAAAAATATTCAAAAACTTTTTGTTATAGCAATAACATTTTACTACCACCACCACCACCACCACTACTACTACTACTACTACTACTACTACTACTACTACTACTACTACTACTACTGCTGCTTCTTCTGCTGCTGCTACTACTTCTACTAATTACAGCGCGCCCGGCTCACTCTTTTAGTTGGTCAGCCTGCAGGCCACTTGTGGTCACTGCTTTTCTCTTTGAATCAGTTGGATATTAAAGTTTTTATTTTGGAGCTTGGAAAGAAAACTAAGAATATTTGTGCAGAGTTTGAAAATCTCAGTAAAAATTTGGGATTATTTATATTATGACAAACAAAAACAAAATTTTTACCTCAAATAGCCTTGGCAGGAGAAACATTAGAACTTGGGGCCTGAGATTTATTAAAAATCACCAACAGTTAATTAAAAATGGCGATAACTAATTATCTTAGGTGTTTTTTGTTTAAAACTTGCTTCAAATAAAAACACAATAGTGAACTTAATCACTCACCAAATTTTTATCCTGTGGTCTTCAAGTGCTACCAGACTAGACAAGGTTATAATCCACAATGCGTTGTTTCATATTTTCGTTTTTGTAATCCTCTTGATTGATTTCACAAGAAGACTTAGTGCAGACTTTCATAACATCACAGAAATTGATTTATTACATATAAACATCATACATATTCAGCGCAAGGCTTGTTTTTAGGAAATAAATATAATTAATAACTTAGAACATCACAGCATAATATCACAGGTTTACAAGATTTCAGAGGGGATAAATCAATTTTGTAATACATAGAGAGCAGGGGCAACTTGAAGAAAATGAGCAGACAGGAGATGTTTTAATCAATTTAAATCGTTTTTAACTCCCCTGGCTCTTGTTTCCAAATGAGCTATAATTTGTTTAGTATTTTCAGTCTCCTGCTCTTCTAAGAAGCCAAGTCCAAACATGTGTTGTTTAATGAGTGGAATGCTGTGTTTTTCTAGGATATGTTGCTTGGGTATAACTTTGCCTGGAAAAATTCTTCTGTATGTGGTCATATATGTGTCTATTGCTTTTTTCTATGTCTGGGAGTGAGTTTTGTGAGATAGACTGTGTGTGGGATATGGCTTTGTGTACTATACTAAGTGGACTATTGGGGTTATTGTAGACAAGTTGTAAAGTAAAGGCTTCATCAATAATCATAGGGTTGCTTGTACATTCTTGTGTTCTTGTAACAACTGATCGGTGTAGACTGGTGTTTGAAGATATTTGTGACAATTGTTCTCTACAAAT